>VYXF01011906.1:748508-767939 GCA_013397295.1 Polioptila caerulea
AAAAAGGAGTTAGGTCATAAAGAAAACTACAGCACAGTTCTTTGTTCAGCTGTACCTTCGTGTGTCCACACAGCACAGGTTCCCCACCTCCAGCTTATGCATCGCAGGATTTTAGTCCTTACGGAAAGTCTGTCATTCGCTCTCACACTCTTACACACATACACACACGCATGCTCACGCACTCCACACCACACCCGCGCTCTTGCTCCCCAACACACACTGCCTGGAACTGCTCCGAGGATTTTAGAATTTCCTCTTGCTAGCAGATTCCTCCCTCCCCTCACATCCACTCCACCCCGTTCTGTAATTAGGCTTAACAAGAGCAATTAACAAAACAAACTCCTCTCCGCCTGGTGGCCTGATAATTCTGATTGTCATAATGTATTAAGATGTGTAAGCCAGTTTAAAATAAAAGTAAATTAAACCATTGCACAAGGGCCATTTTGCACCTATTTCTACTGCTTTTATCACAGGGATAATGAGCATTCAGCCACGCCACCAAAACTCACATCTGAACAGCAGAACTCAAAATTAATGCTTTTGAGCCAACGAGACTATTTTGATTTTTTTTCCTAGTTTGCTAGAGGGCTGCTCCCTTCTGCTATGCACAGCAAACTCCTTAGAAAGATTTTTCTTTATGGAGCTACTTTGTGATCCTAAACATCCAAGGCATAAAATCAAGTTTTAGTGCACCTTCTGACTTTACAGTTGTCCATGAATAAACGGATTGCAATTGTTCCTTTTGCCCCGCCTTGTGTCTAATGGCATGATACAGGAGACCAAAGCTTCAACATATTTCTGACCATTTGTCTGTCCACTTTTATATCACTTTCCTTCAGCAAGCAAATAATATAACATCAGTGTCAGAATCATAAAAAGAACCAATTGAGGACTAACTGATTTCAGGTGGTCAGTGGAGAAACTTTGACGTTCTTTGATTTCAGTGAGCTATGGGTACAACACACAGAGAAAATTTATAGACAGCCTGAATTCAATTGGAAAACATATCTAGTTCTCGTTCTGCTTATACATTCAGTGACTTTGTAATTAAAACTATCAACATTAAATGAGTAAACATATAAAAATCGTAAGTACACAGAAGACCCAAAAATAAAACTGGTTTGATATGTAGCAGGGATTTGGGTTCATGTGAACTGAAAAAACCATTCTGTTCTCTCAGTTATGTACAGTCTGATTCACAATACCATCTGCCAACTAACCACACACACAAAAAAAAGAAAAATAAGAAAGAAAAAAGAAGGCTGGTGTTGCTAGTATATTCTTGGAATCGTGCAGTTTCTGATAAGCTCGTTATGTTTTCCCAAGTCAATGATTTCATCTCTACTGGGTGTCAACATTTACACAAGAATAATTTGGGGGGTCAGAAAGACATCAGCAAATGAGATTTCAAAAGGTTTCATAACAGCACAGATTGCTCAAACCCAGGGAAAGAAGGGTTTCAGAAGTTCACTCTTCTGCTTCTTCATTCCTCCTTCCCTGAAGCTGTGTCAAAGTTCTGTAAAATCCTACAGCCAGCCATCAGATTTGCAAGACAACAGACTCACATAAAAAAACCCAAGCTTTGCAGTGAAACGAACACTCCAAAATGTCAGTAAATGGAGACCTATTGTGATGCAAACTTAGGCATTCTTTCAGTTTGTAGGAGATGCCAGGAGATCTAAGATTGTGTACAGATACTCAGTTCTGCAGTCTTGGCATAGGATGCACCATCTTTTTCTCCACCTCATTTAGTGTTTAGAAAGAGAGTGCTGACTAGAAGAGCCGTTTTTCCAGATTTTTTCTCTCTCCTTTCTCCTTGAAAGGCCCAGTGCCTTACTTTAACCACAGACCATTCAAATGAAGACAACCAATTTTGTCTTCTATTTTTCCGCTTTGCTCATCAGAACAGCAGCACTTGAACGCTTCACAAACATCAAATATTGACTAATCTGATTTTCACAATACCTCCCCCATATGTTGATGAAGGTATTATTGCTATTCTTGCTCTGCAGAAGGGGTATGGAGACACAATGACATTAACATCAAAAGCATACATTACTTTCGGGATGCAGAGCAGCCGATTTACTCAGCACAGTGCATTATTTTATATGTTCAAAGCATTTCTCTTCCTGGCATCTGTGATGGCTCTGTATTTTGCAGGGTTTCACATCAGGCACCCAGGAAGATGTGAAAATTATTGCCCACCCGCAAAAGTCTTTGCTGAGGTGAACTGGCCTGAACCTTATTCCGAAGCACAGGTAGGAATAATAGATAGTTCTTCAAGCAGAGCTCACCTGCTCTGAGGAGAGCAGCACTTCTTCCTGCCATGGCCATCTTACTTCCTTATGCAGCAGCAAATGAGATGGCTGGAAGAGGTGTCTTAAAGATAACATTTTGTTACACCACCCCAATTCATCTCCCCTAGCAAGCTTGTCTTATGCCTGAATGAGGCAAGTAGCCAGTTAACAGTAATTAAATGAGTAATTAAAGACTGTATAATAATGCATAAGAGGATCAAATTGGAGTTAGGCAAACAACCTTAAACTCAGGAGAACTTGAATTTGCAATTTTAGTAAGGTTATTCTACAGTATTTATGCTGGTTTTTGAAACTGTAAATAGAAAAAGAAAAGCTCCCATGATCTGGCACTACTCTGATGCCTACACAGATCAAGAACAGAGCTGAGGTATTCTGATCTGCCACAGGCAGACCTCTGCAGGGACACTGGCAGACCTGGCTCAGAGCAGCCATATGGTTGTTTTTGGCAAGGTTGGCACAAACATTGTAAGGGCTAGGACACTTCTGTTGGTGGATTTCATCAGGTGATAGGGTGGCAGCAGAGGAATGACTGCTTTCAGGCATCTTGATTTCATGCCAGGTGTGGTGAGGAGTTTGTTCTTCCTCTTCCAGTGCTCAACTCAGACTTCTGATTGGTTTCCTTGCCCAGCAAGTCCTCAGCTTGTTCCTCCTGACCCCTCTCGTAGTTTCCCTTTCCAGTCAATCACATCTACTACTCCCACACCCAGGCTCCTGTGCGCCAAGTCTTCTCATCAAGCCAGTTTCAGTCCCTTCTGGTTCCTTATCTGCACTCCACTTCTTTCCTGTCCTGCTTCAGGCAAACATGACATGCTCTCCATCCCCATGTGCCCCTTCCTGCTGACCAGCAGGCCTGGCACCCAGAGCCTTCTCAGGAGTGTGGGGCAGTCAGGTCTGCAGGCGTCTCCTGGTGCTCCTGTGCAGGCGCATAGCCCTGAGCTCAGTTCACACGTTGAGCAGACATGGTGTCAGGCCAACTGGAACTCCTGTGACTATGTTAGTATGGCACTGAGCCCGAGCTAATAAGCCCTGGTGAGAAGCCGGATATATTAGCTTGGGCTTAGCACTGTGCTAATGCAGTCAGGCAGCTTTTGGATCAGAGCTGGCTTACATCCCGCCCGCTTTTAACACCGAGCTTGCTTGTCTTCGTCTACAATAACCCATAAAGATAAATCCCCTGGTCTTGTACTAACCTTACTCTCAGTTTCCCTCTTCCCTGACACTGCTGATCTCCAAGCATAGTCTCTCCTCCTTCATAATCCCCTCCAGGTTCAGCTCTTGTCCATAGGCTTTTAAAAACAGTTCCTTCTGACTCCTCTCTGGCCTCAAGATGGCTTGCAATGAGCACGTGCTGTACATGCACTCCTCTGTTCTCAGTTCTGGTATTCCATTCTAGACCCAAGAGTGTTTGCTCACTGAAGGGAGCCGTGATGTCCTCCTGCAGCTCCTGGGAGGGCTGCTTCTAGCTCAAAAGCAATTCTCCTGAGTGTGGGAGTCAGAGATAGAGGTGGGGACATTACCAGCGTGTGTTCTGCTCTTGTTATGACAGAGATCCAATGCAAATGAAGCACATGCAGAGATCTATGAACTGGGAAGTGCTCCTGGCAGAGGAGCATCCCAGACAATGACAGTCACCACCCTCCCCTGCCACATACTCTGCCCTTCCCCAAGCCACCGAACCTGTTATTCAAACTTTGCTCCAAAAAATGGGGGCTGTCATGGTATGGATTACTTTTCAACAGAAAAGTCATCACACTCCTAATATTAGCAATACAATTTTTGTAATAGCCAAATTCTTGGAATGACAGAACAGATTTTTGGGGAAAATGCATCCATAGGAAAAGAAAATGCAAAAAATCTTGAAGCACACGTTAAGAATTTGGTAGATTTATGAGAACCCTTAAGTGAGATCTCCTAATGAAAATTGTCTGTCTGTCTTAGCAATAAGTGATGCTAGCAGAGTACTAGATATAGTTCCCTGAGATTTATTTTAGGGATGCATACAAAGCACAGGCATAGATTTAAACCCTTTTTCCTTGGTCTGTTGTTCCTCTTTCAGTGACTCAGGCCAATGTACTAGAATTTTATTACTTATACAATATGGCAAGGTTTGATAGAGACAGAGAGGATACTCCTATTCCAGTAAGTTTATACAATTTTCTCCTTTTCTTGTACTAAATTCTGATGGGCAATCCAGGGAATGGAATGCTGAGACTCATAATTTTCACCACTGTTAAGATTAGAAAAGTAAACAAGTGACTATGTAACTGCAGTAGCTTGCTGTAATAAAACCAGATCCTTAAATGACTAATCTCATCATCAAATAATAATAGAATTTTTTTTTTCAAAGAATAAATTTGCACCAGTCTGTCTCAGCATATCCCTCTCATTTAAAACAACTAGCACTACGTGCACACAAATCAGGCAACGGGGAGTAAGGGAAGCTTGCAATCAGACCTAATGTCTTCCCTTCCTCTCAGCCCCCAGTACAGGACAGCCACTTCCTTTCTACAAACGCTTTGCTCAGATCTGTGTGCAAGACAGGCCACATCTTCCGGGGAGGCTCAAAGTCTTTGCAGACACACAGTTGCCTTCAAAGCATCACTGGAAATCTGTGTGGGAAGACTCTAAAATATTAAAACCATCCTATACTCTTTTCTTCTAAGCCAACAATAAACCCCCTCTAAACCTATCTATCACTTCTTTGCTCAGTTTATTCTGGGCTGCAGAATAAACTTTCTGACTACTGAAAAAGATACACAAATGCATAAGCTGCACCACATGTGCAAAGGAAAACAAATAGAGAAAATACGTATGTCCTTTCCAGGAAGACATTTCTTTTCCAGAACATTAAAATTATGCACAAGAGTTTCCCCTGTTACAAAATGCAGAGAAAAAGAAAGCTGGTGTGAAAAAAAAATGCATTTCCAAATGTAGTTTTTCTGTCCTAAATCCAAACTGACTTACCTTTTAGATCAACACTTCGTTGCCATCTCGCCTGATTTTCTTCTCCCACAGGCGAACACTTGCCCTCTAGCAGATTCATAAGTCATTTAAGCCATTGTCCTCAGTTTTAAGAAACCCCCATCTGAAAGTTCGCTGCGGCACTTGTAACCACAGCCCAGCAGCAAGCAGGACGCGGTGCTGCTCCTCCTCGCGCAGGGCTCGGGCAGCCAGCCCGTGCTTACTGACTACAGACCAGAGATTGTCATGTTTTCTGTTTCCCCATTTCTACCCTGAGAGCTGGCCCGTGCAGCAGGATGACTTTCAGAGACACATCCTTCATACCCTTCTCCTTGCTGCCAGATGTCCTCTGCAGCCAGTTCATTGCTTTCATTTTGTATTTCACAATAGCTTAGAAATTTTAATAAAAATTCCCAGGCTACTACTCCTGAAAAAAGTTATTATTCTCAAAGAAGGTGGAGAGGCAAAAAGAGCTGATCTCAGTTAAATCTTCTGAGTTTCTCTAATTTGACATTTCTTTCTGACTGTCAAATCCAGTCCTTTATATATTTATCCCTTTGAAATATGATCAAGCTGACAAGGTGAGGGGCAGTAAAATAGTGATGCTATTCCCTGAAATACCTGGCACGTTTTCACTACGCTATCACAACTCATTGTGCAGAGAGAAGAGGGCACTAACAGACCTTTGGAGGCTCCTGATCAGTTTCTGTGGATGGATGCTCTGACCCACAGATAATGATGAGGATGAATCAAATGTTTAAGTCTGGCAAGGAAGTAAAGACAAACAAGTACCAGAAATTCAGTGTACATACTAGTTACTGAAAACAGGCGAGGCACAGGGAAATATTTTTTCTGATTAATTTACATAAAAATAATTTTGACTTTTGTATAGTTGATGTGATTTTGCAAATCACCACATCGAAGACATCTAAACGAAGTCAATCTGCATGTTTATAAACATGTACAAGTGTTTAAGGGACGCAATATGTTAAAAAAAATCAACAATAATGGTTAGTCTATGCTTCCAATTATATTCTTTCTTCAATTAGTCTTGAAGAAACTAACACCTCTATTAATCATTTCAATTAACTCCACGCACCACATGACATCCGCACCAGCAGCCCATATGTTGCGTTCCAATCACCCAAATATTAAAGCCTTTTTAATTGATTGATCTAAAGAACATTCAACAGGCTCAAGGTGGCAGCCAGCCAGGAAATCCCAAAAGAAGATGACAAAAAGGTGGGGGTGCTAAACCAGCTTCCCAATTTGTTTTTCCTCTTCCTCCAGGGTTCACTAAGTTAATCCAATCACAGCCCATAAAGCCCCTTTTTAATAAAATAAATAAATAGATAAGAGAACACACATGTTGGCTTTCCCCCAGAGAAGCCCCCTCCGCTAAAGCTGGAGAGCCATCCTGTTAAGAAAGTGCCGCATAGGAGGGTGCATTTTTTATCCAGCAGAAATATTTAGCTTGGCTGCCCGCCAGGGAATGCTGAAAGAATAGACTGAATTAGGGGATTTACCTTCCACGTGTTTGGCACGCGTCATTAGAGGCTCTGAAGAGCTTGACTCTTTCGCTCTCTCACTCTCTGTTTTTACTCCCCCCCACCAGAGCTTTGATGCAGAGAATAAAGTATGAGCTATAAGAGCAGTTGATGTGTTGCAGTTCTAAATGTTGGCACGGTGGCTTTTGTGCTGTCGAAGAAAACCGATGCCCAGTTTCTGAAGGTTTTCATTTTTCTTTTTTTAATTCCAGTCAGGTATGGGGTGATACATTTTAAAAGTATTTGCTTTTACACAGAAAAAAGAGTATGCTATTTTTCTTTCTCCCTTTTCTTAACAACAACAACAAAGAAAAAAAAGTTTTTGAAGTTTTCTGTAGACAGATTTAAACTTGGAGAAAGCGGCTTAAAAGTAAATTCCATAAGTGAAACTCCAACAGAGCATTTTAGGAGCTCGTTTGAAAGGTTAGTTTTGTAACAATAACCCATGAATTGTCATTTGACTTTTATATGCTGTTATATGCACTTATGTTATTTTAAAAAACACTTCTTTACCTAAGTACTTTGGTCTTGCAAAAACCCATTAAGATCTATAACCAGACCATGTTATTAGAAGTGGTTGGTCTATACCTCAAGTAACTTGAGCACCTTCTCAGAAATTCTAGTTTGTGAAAGGAAAGACTATATTTTAAGTTAGCCTCTGCCACCTTAACTTAAGTCAAAGGAAAAAAAAAAGACAAGGAAAAAAACTCCTGAGTTTCCAGATTAATAAAAGCAGTAAATGCAAATGTTTGTGTCTGGTGCATGTGCCAACCCTGTTTACAGGGCAGGGTCCTGCAGATCAACTCCCAGTGTCACTAAGACCCATTCACCGAGCTGGTGTGAGCCCTGGAAGAGCTCTGCTGCAGCTGACTCTGCTGTACTGTCTCATCACAATATCAGACAAATACAGGTTCTACTCACTCACAGTTTTTACTACTATCAATTGAAACAAATCAGTTTAGAAGCTACTTGCTGACATGCTTATTCAAAGCAAGATTCAAGCAGTTTCTGAACTACAGTACTGGCTGTATCTTTATCCAGTCTTCACTTGCAAAAAAATCTGGATCTGACTTCGGTTCAGCTCATTCATGCCACCAGATGACAGATCACATGAATTTTCATCTCTTTCAGTAAAACTGAAAAGTTCATTCGGCCTTGAATATCAGGAGATCCTGTGGGCTGCAGAAAAGCAAACTAAGGGTTGGATACTAGCCCTCAGGTGAAAATACAAGATATTAACTCTAACATCAGAAGGGTGCTGAGGACCATCTCCATGCTGAATGTAAAACACCTCAGTGGTAGGGACCTCTTCTTATCTTAAGGGCAGAACCATAGTTTATCACTTCTTAAGTAAATCATTCATAATTCATAGCCAGGTTGAAAACCACACAAATAAAGAGCTCTCAGTATTACTCAGCGGAAAGTGAGAACTGGAGTTTTCCACCTAAACCCGTAAAGGCTGACAAGTTCAGACATGATTTTGTGAGCTCCTTCCTGGACCCCACGTTTTTAATTCAATTTAAAGAAAGCTAGGCAGCCACTTCCCCCTTGTCTTTGAAGTAGAGATGTTAACATCCGTGCTAATAATACAAACTACCCCTTCTTTTATCAAAGGCTTCAGTAATCGCAAAGGCTTTCTTTTCATCACAAAGAAAAACTGCAAACTAAAGCTGCCGAGTTCTGCTGCTAACGGGGCAGGTTTGGCTCTGTGCACTGCACAGATGCCAGCCAGCGCCCAAAGCACTGCTTTATAAATTCATAGAATTGTTTCAGTTACAAAAGACCCTTAAGATCATATAGACCTTAAAGATCATTCCAGCTATGAGTCCAGCACTGCCAAGTCCACTGCTAAGCCATGTTTCTAAGCGCCACAGCTACATGGCTTTTAAATACCTCCTCCTAGGATGGTTGCTTCACCACTTCTCTGGACAGCCTGTTTCACTGCTTGACAACCTTTTCAGTGAAGAAATTTTTTCCTAATATATCCAATCAGGACTGTCCTTCATGCCAGAGGCTGTTTCCTCTTTTTGTAGAGAACAACAAAGTCCTCACCGAGCCTCCTTTCCTTCAGGCTAAACCACTCCAGCTCCCTCAGCTGCATCTCATAAGACATTTGCTCCAGCTCCTTCAGCAGGTTTACTACCTCTCTCTGGACTTGGTCTGGCTCCTCAATGTCTTCCTTGTAGTGAGGGGCCCAGAGCTGGACACAGTGTTAGAGGTACAGCCTCACCACTGCTTAATACTGGGTCCTGGTCACTGGCCAGGTCCTGCTGGCTGCACTGTTGCTGATCCAAGCCAGGATGCCACTGCGTTTCTTGGCCACCTGGGCAGAGGCTGGCTCATGTTCAGCCACTGTCGACTGGCAACTTCAGGTCCACCTCTGCTGGACTGCTTCCCAGACACTCTTCTCCCAGTCCATAGTGCTATATGAGATTCTTGTGAACCATCTGCAGGAACCAGCATTTCACCTTTTTGGACCTCATAGAATTGACCTTGGACCATTGATCCAGACTATCCTGTCCAGATCCCCCTGCAGAGCCTTCCTACCCTCCAGCAGATCAGCACTCCTGCCCAACTTGGTGTCATCTGGGAGCTGATTGAGGGTGAACGTAAACCCCTTGTCCAGGTAGTTGATAAAGACATTAAACAAATCTGGCCCCAGAACTGAACCCTGGGGAACACCAGTGGTGACCAGCTGGATGGAATCCATTCACCACCATTCTCTGGGCCGGGCCATTCAGACAGGTTTTTAACCAGTGAGGGGTGCCCCTGTCCAAGACATGAACAGCCAGGAGATTGCTGTGGGAGACAGCATCCAAGGCTTTACTGAAGTCCAGGTAGACAACATCCATAGCCTTTCTCTCATCCCTTAAGCAGGTCATCTAGTCATAAGGAGACCAGTCAAACAGCACCTGCCTTTCATAAATCCACACTGGCTGAGCCTGATCCTCTGATTCTCTTTTATGTGTCAAGATGATCTGCTCCAAAACCTTTATGTTTCCAGTGGAGTGTCTTTGCTGCTAACTGAATCTCCAGATGACTGGCCATGCAGAATTTGTGTACTGTACACTAGTAGCATTAGGAACTGCAACAGATAATTCCCCATCAGTTGTTTCCACTTTATCAGAAAACAGACCATGTACTCTAGACTGACAGTCCCAAATGGGAAAATTCCTCTGTGGAAATACTGGTAGTTAAATAAAAGGCAATAGTGAATGAGCCACTGAGAGTAGCTCAGTTGGTTAGAGCATGGTGCTAATAATGCCAAGGATATGGATTTGATCCCTATATAGGCCATTCACTGAAGACATGATCAGAGTATCAGCTCAGAATGTTCTGTGAATTAAGATGTGTATGCTTCAGGCTCACATTCCATGACAAAGTGCCACAGGGCAGCATGTGCTTCTCAGTAAGGGGAGGCTTCCCTGTAAGGGAAAGCAGGCAGCTTTCCCCACTGGCACTGGCACAGGGCTGCCTTCCTGTAAAACACCCACTGACACAAAAGATTCATTTCTGCAGCTGCAGGACCCATCATGTATGATCCCAGGAACACGTGGATTTCCATAGCTATCACTGGAAACTGCCTGCCTGCTTTACCTCTTTAACAGATACAGCGAGGCCAAGTGTATTTCAGTATTGTGATTGATATTTTGAAACTTAGGTCAAACAACAGAGGTTATTGGACTGACAATATCTGTTCAGTGCCAAATTGCTTGATGTATTTGTCACCATTAAAACAAACTTGTGCTTAAACTCAGTCTGCTTATCATATTTACAGAATAAAAATATGACTTTTAAAGTGAAATAAAAGACCTCTTTTTTCCTGCCCATATCTCCTCCCTTTGTGTTTTTAATTAAAACCACAAACCAACACATGTATCCATCCTTCCTTCTGTAATAGCTTGGGATTCCACTCTCAAATACTATACAGATAAAATGAACATTTATGTGTTAGCAATTCCCAGTGCAGTAAATTCTCCTTTCCAAACCTGCCGTCTTCATTAAAATCTTATTTGCTTTGTAATCTCCTTTGATCGCTAAAGTTATAAGATGCCCCCTCCTCTTCTTTTGATACTATCAGTGTAGCTTTTGACCAGAGAGCGTGATGAATTAAATGTATGACAGATATGACAGGTGAGGAGTGCTTGGAGAGGGCTTAAACAGCAGGGATAAGACAAAGCCCCCATTTAAGAACAAAACCCCTACCCGATGGCTAGCCCGTTAATGACCAACCACTCTATTTGTCCTGGTGGATGAGGAGCAAGCTGATACTACAGACAAAGCTTTGTTAGCCACAGGGCCGTTCTTCAATCAGGCCACACAACCAACTAATTGAAACGCCCAGTTTTTTCCCCCTCAGGATTTGATATACAAGCCAGGAGGTTTGTAGGTATACTCTTTTCTTTTTCTTTTTCTCTCCTTGTAATGTATTAATTCAGCCACCACAAGTTTACAGCTGGACTAAGTGGAATTACACCATATAAACCTAAAAATCTATCTGCAGGGATCCAGCTAAGCCCTGGAGAGAGACAAGTCCAGCAATACAAATCCAAGGAAATTTGGAAGTCAATCCATTAGGATTACCAAGCCTTTGATTTTGGAAGTCACAGGCTCAAAATATGGAAGCAATGAACTCTATCTTCCCTCATTTCAGCCTCTTTTCAGAGGACTTATTGACCTAATTTTTTTTTCTGTTAAAATACATTGATAAGTGTGAACAGAATTATATTGGGTTTCCACTACATTTTACATGAAGGAAGACATGAAAATATCTGCTTCCCTGAGCTTGTGGGTAAAGATACCCTTTAAAATTTCGTACGTATTTTCTACATATTCAAAACTGCCACCAGCAAAGTCATCTCTCTTCTCATCAGCTAAAGGCCCCTGTCCCCCTTTTTAAGGTTCATGTTAACTTCCAGCGTGGTGTGCTGTACCTAAACGTGGAGCTTCGGGCACTGGGAAAAACTGTAAACCACTGGCTGCTTCCCAGAGCTGAAAAAATCTCTGTGCCCCCTGCAGACCAGGATTATATTCTCAATGGGCAGTCTCTCATTTTAGCCCACCAATCTGCAGTTAGCAGAAGATGAGGAGTTTCCAGGGATAGGTGCCAATGCAGTATTCACTGTCAAACCCAAATGGTAAAGAAAAATTAGATTATAGGGATGTAGTAATGATATGGGTATAATGGAAAACACTACCTGAAGCAAGAATTTTCACTTTCAGAAGAAATACATTTTTTATCTCTTTGCTCCTTCCTGTCCTGCCCTCACAGTGTGCTGTGGCTGAATAATTCGTGCTGGTATCAGGAAACCTGGGTTCTGTTCTTAGTTCTTCCACAGGTCTGCTCTGTGGCTTCTGGCAAACCTCAGACCCTTTCCGTGCCTCAGTTTCCCTGGATAAAAATGCAAATATTCCTATCTATTTCAGAAAAAGCGTGGTCCAGTGGTTTAAACCATAGAATCAAGATGTCTGAATTCTCCAACTGAATATGGTATCAATTTCTGCCGTCTTTGAAGCAACTACCCTTACCGACCCAAGGGGTCAGCTTCCCCTGGGAAATGCAGAACAGCAAAAACCCGGGCTTCCTGGGAGGACACATGTGCTACTTTCTCAGTAAGTGGTGTTTCTGTCTGGATAAGAGCTCAGCCTCACCTCGCAGTGAGACCTCTAACGTGGAATGCAGGAGAAAAGACGGTCCAAGCTACAGCCAGCAAAGCTTTCGGGAGCTGCTCTCACTAGAAGGCCACGGTGACCTTCTCTCTGAGCTCTTGTCTGCAGCCCACCCAGCAGAGCTGGCCTGACTCCGGCTCAGCCATTACAGTTCTAATTCAGCATGTGGAGGCGTAAGGCTAAAGTTCCAAAACTTCACCATGCAGGACAAAGGGCTGAAATGATAGCTTTCCCATTCCCCAGGGAGCACTCTGGAACTTTTGGCCATTTTGCAGCAAACCACTGTCTCTCACGCTCTCTCATCCTCCACTTTTCCTCCATGAACCCCCTCCCNAATAAGTAGCAATTTGAAAACTTTTGGAGGGCAGAAAAAGCACTTCCTCTCTGGCTCTATCTCATGGTCCTCTGACTCACTGGACACTTGCAAAGGTTAATTAAATAATGTTTAGATATTCATGATACGTAAAGCCCCAGACACATAGTAAGTGTTAACATTATGATACATAAAAGGGTCATTCAAAGAGATCAACCTTATAGAAATAAAGAGGGGAATATTGTTAACCTCACAGAAATACAAATTTTTTCACTATGGACTCCAATAAAGATAGGCAAAGCTGTTACCAGGGTTGTCACTAACCTTGTACTGAAGAAAACCAGACTGATTTTTAGCAAAAGAGCATAGGGATTCAGATCAGCAAATAAAGGGAAAGGGGGGTGTGGGAACAAAAAAAACCATTAATCTGATGCATTTTGTTTTTGAATGTGCAGATCTGAACGGAAGCTGCATTTTTTTCAGACAGCTTTCCAATCTCCCTATTAGATATAATGTTATAGTCTTATTACACATGTTGCCTACTAGATGTGCTCTGACTTTTATAGATGTCAACCCCATTTCTTAATTCAAGACATTTGTCTCTTGTGATCTCTGCGCCTCTGGGTTAGAGTTCCAGCCAAAGAGGTGAGCCAGCTTTGTATTTGCAATGCAGCCATAAAATCCTCTGGTGCTACATCCCTGAAAACTGCTGCTGCCCTGTAAAAAGGCCTGGATTTTGTCTGTCTGCAGCTCAGCACCCAGAAAGGACATTTTGCAGAAGGGCTCAGTGGACATTCAGGAAAACTGCTTTCAGGACCTTATCTGAAGGACAATACTTAACTTTCACCACCTGGGCCTGGCCCCTAAAAGGAAACAGTCACACTCAATTATTGTCTTTTTCTAGACAATTACTATTTAATCAAACCTCCAGCTGATATTAACTGGTGGAAAAAAGGCTATTTTTAGTCAGGACAGTGATTCCCCCTCACTCCTTTCATCTATGAGTAATGTATTTCCTTTTGCTCTCAGTACCACAAACCAGTCCACACCAGATGCTCAGTATTAGGTAAAATTAAAAATGTGGGCATCATACCCTTTGAAAGATGCTTTGAACTCAAATTAATATACCTAAACCCACTATTTCAATTAAAGATATCCTGTCTCTCTGCTGTGTAGTTTTCCCTTTTATCAGAAGGGAAATTTTAGTCCATTTAAAGGTTTTTTTGGTTCAGCTCCACAGACCACGCTTTGACTTAACAACACATTGTAATTTCCTTTTAGCCACAAGAATAAAGGAAATGTATAGAAGAAACACCATAATCTTGTCAAGCACTCTCTTTCGTTTCCCTGAACAAGCCTGTTTGAGAAAATGTGAAGCCTAAGATTTTTAAGATGTTATCTGGAAGATGTTTAGATCATGGAACATTTTTATTGAAAACAGACATATGTATTTTTATGCATCTACTGATGTACCCACACACATAAAATATATGCCTACTAAATTCTTTTATGGACAAGAACAGAACAGTCTGAAACATGAAGAGGTTTTTCAGACTTCAATCCTCTTGCCTCAGCATTTTACCTTTTCCAGACTTTTGCCCCAAATCTGCATCGATACTTGAGAATGTCCCACCAATGAAGTAACAGCCAGAGAGCGCCTGCAACCACACTCACCTGTGAGCAGGGCTCTGTAATTGCTGTCAGAAGTAAAAACTTGGGAACAACGTAAAAACATTGATTTCTCATGTATCTCTATGCATGTTTGTAAAACGGGCTCCTGCATAACTTGCACCATTTATTTGCATCTCGGATTTTTTTCAGAACACAATTATTTAAATGCAACTGCTCTGCTTCTGGATCTACAGGACTCGAGGCAGTTCGCTGAACATACTTGGGCTTTACATTTCATAAGCAAACACCACCCTTCATCACATTCAGTCCATCCCCTCCTGATGTCTCCCTTGATGTCATTGCTGACAATGTTCAACTACAGGCAGAGGTGTAAGAGCTGCGTCTTCCCTTTGGCACTGAACCATGGAGTGGTGAGTGCCCTGGTTTAGGTTCCTTGGGACCAGGAGCCACATCCTGTCACATACAGAAAGCCTGGGAGGCACCCGCACGTTCTCTGGGGCATCCAAGTGTGCATGGGATGCTGTTCCCTTGGGGAGCAGACTCCAAGGTCTCTTTTGGTCCTTGGCAGCTTCACCAAAGTCCTGGAGAGGCACCGGAAGGCAGCTTGGCCCTGGCCACAGCACAGCACAGGGAGGGGGACTTGTCAGGAGAAAATCCAATGACCAGGCTGTAGAAACTGGTGCTGCTGAACCTACTGTACTGCACATGTGGAGAGGGAATAGTTGGCAGTGCTAATGATGCCATGAAAACTACCTCAGGACAAGGCAAAAGAACAAGTTAAGCATCTGCAAATTCTCTCAGTGCTGGTTAGACAGTAATAGTAAGAAAGTTTATCCCCAAGAGCTTTCTCCTCACTGAGTGTGTTGAGTTAACTGGAGGTGACCTCTCACTGACCCACAGGCAGCATCTGCAAGTGGTGTGTGGCAGTGGAGGCCAGGAAGCACTTCTCCCAAACAGTGCCCTTTCAAAACACCACTCCGAAAAGCAACAGCTGAGGTGACCCAGCAGTCAGCCACTCAGCCCTGTCCAGTGTGGAGGACTCCCTTCCATCTCCTTCACCCTCCTGGGATTTCATCCATCTTCATTTGCTTTTTCTTGCTGCCATTTCCTCTGACTTTTCAAACTTGGGACACTGGTAGCTATTATTCATTCTCCTGTTTCTTACCAGCCATGCAGCTAAGAGCTGCAACTTTTCATCAATAAATACCACATCAGTTGTTATTTAGGCATCCTTTTCATTACTCCATTTTTTTCTCAGGTATTTCTTGGGCAAAAGCAGAGTTTACTGCATTATTACAGTTTAGAAATCTAAGAGAGAAATATCTCAATGTAATTACTAAGTGCCAGTCTGGGTAACCACAAAATAACTTGCTAATGAAATAGGAATGAAAATATAACTGAGGTATAAAGAAAGTAACTGTCCAAACCATTTGAATTTAAGCAAGTATGAGCAAACCTCTTCATTGTGTATCCATTTTGTCTATAAAAAGGGTGAAGACATGAAGCAGCAGGACTTAACACTTCCACAACAAACAATGGTGCAAACACCAAGAGATTTTCCAATTTCCTGCTATAACAAACCATTTAGCTCTGGGTAATTCCAATAATTTTAGTCATCAACTTGCAAAACTGCGTAACTCGTATTCAGTTGACATGAATTTGAGAAATCTTGTTGCCACGTCTGGTTTAGAGAAGACAGATAATAATACATTTCAGTTTCACAGTAGGGAGGGGGAAAGCTATCTCTTCTCTTCCTCTCCACTTCTCGGTGGTTTGGAAGGACCAGGGGAGATACAGAGCTGTTGTGAGGGGAGAGAATTAGTGTAGGAGATGAATAGGCAAGCAGGAGTCCTGGTAGCAGATTGAGCATAGGATCATGTTCACCATTCTAAGAACAGCCCCCAAAACTAATACATCAACTTTCCTCCCCAAATATGAGAAGGCAGGCTCTCTAGCTTGCATTAGTGGATAACAATGGTGAAGAAGGTATAGGATGTGCAGCTGATGACAAGAACCTCTCAGCTCAATGGAAAAGACAGAAGGAGTCTGGGATTTTGTGTAAGAGGAAGAGATCTAATGATTTCCCCAAGGTTTAACTGAAAGCAGACAGCAGGAGTAGGAGCTGAACCCATGAGTCCTGAATCACAGCCCTTTGTCTCAATCACAAGACCCTCCTTCCCCTTAGAACAATTTTACTATTTAGGGTAGTCAAGAAAAAGACTGCCTTGCCCTCCTGAACCAGGAAGAAGGGCAATGAGTTCCAATTGCTATTGCTCCAGAAACAGGGTTGTTTCCTATGCTGGTCATCTGTGTTGAATCAAGATCAATTTTGATTGCATTAGGTTAGAAAACGCAGAGCCTTTCTTAGCAAAGATGTGGGAGAGCATGGCTATCCATGCAGCATGCTCTGTTGCAAAGCTGCAGAACCAGCCCCAAGCCCCGCTGGATGTGGAGAACTGTAGTGTCCTGAGGGGTATCGTGGCATCGAGAGAGCAACACAGATACATTAACAGCTAAGTGAAGAAGCTTTACAGCTCAGAAAGGCACACAAATTCAGGCTCTGGAACATACTCTCACACAGTTTCTAAAGCTATCTCAATCACTGCTCATACTCCTGAAGGCTGTTGAACCTTGTTACATTATGCAAGTATGATCTTGCTTTCTGGTTTTGCCGAGGTTGGGAAAGGATGTGTTTGTGCTCAGCATGTCATGAAGCAAACAGCAAAGAGCTATTTCTTGAGATTTTTCAGCTAAGGATTTTCCTGAAGAACAAAACTCTCCCAAGCAAATTCAGATGAGAAGTTCTTTAGTCTAAGAGCAGCTTTTTCATCACAGCACTGAGGCAAAAAAAAAATGCCAGCCTTGATAAGATGGGCCTCATACCTTAGTAGAACAATTTTTTTTATGAAGTTGCCTTTTCTATCAGAAGACTGTGCTGAATGACTGAGAAGACCTAGATTCATCTTTTCTAAGAAGTCTTCTAAGGCATTTCTAAGAAATATCACAGTGGTCTAGACATTTGGATACTTCCAGAAGGGTGAATTAGTAAAGCATTATGCAGATATTTTTTTCAGGGCAGACCATACATAATAAGTTTTCCATCTTTGGAAAAAACTCTAGCTGACTGAGCAGTATACATGCATGAGCATGCCCAAGAACTCACACTATTTTCAGTATCAAGACCATCTTCAAGCAATTTCTCACTCTTATAATGCATTTATCTTATGTAAAACAGATGCATGTCTTTGGGGTAGGCTTTTGTCTTTTAGTCTTAGATTGTGAATACCATTTTTAATTAAAACGGGAAATACAAATTTCCTCATTTAGTTCCAAGCCTGAAGCCCACTAGCATAAGCAGCCATCTGCAGATTCAGCTGGAACCCTTTCAGCATCCCACAATAAGTCTACTGGTTAAATTAAAGATCTTTGGACGTGTATAGATCAGTGCAACCTCACTGAGCTGTGTCCTTGTACACCAGCTGTAGCAAAGCTGAACTAGTAGTACTGTATCCATCCTGAGTCCAGAAACTCCATCTCCAATTGGAGTTAAACAGTTACTTTATTACTATTTAAAAACCGCAGAGCTGGTGGTAATACCACCCTTGTTGGTAACGATTTTTAAAGTCTCAGCTCTACGCTGTGCCTATTGGGATGATGAACAACTAAACGAGGAAAGCAGCAAACATTGCAACTGGGGGTTATCAAACTGCACAAGAGGCAAACCGAGAGAGGACACCTAATTATCCTTAATGCAAAATAATTCAGTCCTAAATTTCCCATTAAAATATATATTTCAAAAAATACTTCCCTTTTCTTTACGTACCCAAATGAAGGCGAAAGCAGTCCTTTCCTGATGATGAAAGTGGTACCAACTATTATGTCAGTATTAAGTGAACTTCCTTCCATCCATTTCTGTCGAGTTAATGTCATCCGACTCAAATGCAATTATTAAAAGTGGGCTTTTCAGTTCCAACAAACTAAAGACTTGCAAGTTTATAGGTACAATTGCTTCAGACCCCTCCTACGGGTGATCAGATAGGGTGTCTATTGAATGGACTCAAAGAAACACTTTTTCACACCTGTCAGGCCTAGATTAATATCCCTGCTAATTGCACTTTAAGAACGGCCAATTAGTTCTAGTTATAGAAGCTTTCATGGGTAAGGGGGAGAAGCAGCCTGTTATCACCATCAGGACTCATTGTTCCCCTGAATAGATTTGTGTCCCAAACTACGCGTGCCTCAGCGGTTTTGACTGGAAGCCCTGCTGCACGCCACTGCAATGACGCCTTTATCCCAGCCCCAAACGCGCTTTAATGATGATAGAGACAGCAGAGGTGACCATAAACATAAAAGGAAAATAAACTAGTGCTATCCTGAGATTACAAAGCCAGAAACCATTTTCAAGCCAGAAGTGGTTTTTTGAAATTTCTCGATAATACAAACTTACTTTTTGTCTTAGGTAAAATCTTGTTTTTGCTCTAAAGCAACTGTACTATGTAATAAAACATTTGCTCCAGCAAGGGAAAAAAAAAGTCCAGTAATGTGGCTGAATTTGCAAAAGGCTGATAAGTGAAGTTGTGGCCTTGAAGTGGCAGCTTGAAGAGTGACACCACCGCGCCAACACCACCGGTGGGACACTTGAAAACAAATCAGGGACCAAGGGTTAGTCCAGCCACTGGAACGTGACAGGAAGGCTAGTTAATAAACACCAGCTAACCCCTTCAATTACAGCAATAAATTGTTCAATTGGTTAAATGTCCACAGGTTCTGCCCCAAACACCTCTGTGAACTGTTTAATTAGCAAACTCTTGCATCACTGGACAATCAGATCCTGGTGAGCATGGGGGACGCTGGGCTCCTGTGGAGTGAAGGGCGCTGGTGCCCCACATAGCTCAGCTCGACTCTGCCGGGCTTGCCTTTGAACCACGCAACCTGTTATGTTTTAACAGCTCTGGAGATTATTCATTCAGTGACACTTTTTTTTTTTTTT
>VYXF01011906.1:767979-805634 GCA_013397295.1 Polioptila caerulea
ACAGAATTAATACTGTGAGGGCAAAATACAGCTTGGTTGCCATTCTTTCCACATCAGTTTTCTGCATTTCGATAAGAAGCCCCACAAATTACAGCTTCTCACCTCCCGCAAGATTAGATAGCCGGGCACGCGAGATGGATTACGCAGCACAGGAGATACCGAGTACCTGGAAACTGCATGTGGTGCAAAACAGACCTGCAGATTAAAAAGTCAGCAAGCCTCTTTCTTGAAAATATTTAACACACTGAATTTGGAATTATCTCACCAAGAGTTAAGAACATTTGAAACATTGCAAAATGATTTATCATTAAGATTACTGCTGGCCGTGAAGAGTATTTAGGGAATATTCATGAGGCATGTGCCACAAATATGTTTTAAAAAATCGTGGTACAAACCCAAGTTTTCCGTAGAAGCTATTTTACAAAAAACAAGCAAACAAAACCCCAGTAATTTCTTTTCCTTAATAAAGCAACAAATTAAAGTTGATCACTGAGGATCAATTCATAGTTGAAGACTCATGTAAGTTGCCTCCACTGCACTTTTAATCACCGTGATAAACTGCTGATAGCACATATAGTGTTACCAACTAAAAAGCACACACTGATGCAGTGGAAAAGAATGTGTGGCTTTTAAAATGTTTGTATTAATAAGATCCATTTAACAGGAATTTCATGCCTGAAAAACAACTAGCCAAAGGAGCCAAAGTACTATTTGTTATGTTTAGGCAGTGAGGAGAAATCGCATTTCCCTGATGAAGTTTTCTTAACGAGCTAAACCCAAGGTAAAGTTATCACAGTTGGGAGCAAAAATACTTACAGTGTGGAAGGCTGTGAGCGACTGCTCCCCATCTCTCTAGCAAAAGCATTTCTTTAGAAAATGGCTCTAGGCAGAAATGTTCATTTAGAACAAATTTTTAATAACATTGAAGAAATCTAGTATTTTACATTTCTGCCCAAGATGTTGAGCCTGGATCCTCAAAGGATATCCAAAAAAACAGACAGAGCAATTCTGTTTATTGGGGAAGGATGTGGTTGGACTATGCCCTATCCTCCACTTTGCAAAAATGTACAAGTCATTGAACTAACCTCAGGATGCTCCTGGCTGAACTTGGTGGCTCGTGGGATTCCTCTCCTGAGTACTGTGTTCTCCCATTGAGCCACCTGGAGAGCCTCAGCAGTAGCTCAAGCTCTTAGATTCTCCTCCAGGTACGTACCCGACGGGTCCACATCCACTCTGGGAAAGCTGTAGGTTCAGCGTTGTTACTGTCTCAGGTTTAAGGACATAAATGTCTTATTCGATTTAACAAGCATCTTGTACAGCTAAGCGAGGCAAACTTTAAGTTCGGGTTCACAGGAAGATTTCTGTTGACTTTTAGTCACTGGGTCAATCTTGTACAGAGAAAATGGAATGCTTAATATTAAAGAACATAGTTCTGTCAAAATGGTGTGTATTAAAAACTGTTCTGTTAAAAGTTGTGTACGGACTCTTGCAGAATCAAGAGTTTAATGTGCCGCTAGAGCGGGCAATATAGAACTACTCTGGTGGTTTTTGTTTTCTTCTTTTGCTTTCTCTCTCTCTCTCTTTTTTTTCCCTTTTAGTTTAGTAATGTTGAGCGAATTAACATCTCTGAAGTCTCGGGGTCTCAGGACAGGCTTTCAGGCGACACCGATTAGCACAGCCTCGCTGAATTAAACAGACTGAAACAATTCAGGCCATTGACAATCCACGGGGGCAGGGTGGGGAGAAATTGCAAATTAGGGAAAGAATAGAGGACACAATACCAGCACTGATGTCCTGGCGCACAGGCTTTTATTCTGGAGATAGTTTACAAGCAGTTTGTAACCTTTGGACTCCAGACAGTCTGTAGAACCAACAAGAGGAGGTTCAAGATTTGGTCTGAACTTTCCATCCAGCCCCAGCAGTGTCAATATTTGGAGGATGCACAGGAACTCATAAAGTCTTCATAAAATGGATGTTAGTAAAACAAAACAAAACAAAAAAACCCTCCCCGAAACTTGTATTCATGAAGTATTTTTAGACTTTGTTACTCTAAGCCAAGAAGGTATTAAGGAGATAAAAAATTTATAACTTTGCTGTGCTTAAAAGAGGAGTTTCCCAGCAAAAACGCTAATTCATTTTTGTTTAACAAACCTGGAGTTCAAAAGTTGCCGCTTGTTCCAGGTTCCTAATTTCTGATTTGCTTCAAAAATTTTGAATTATAAGTTTAAACTTTTTGCCATTAACAAAATAACTCCTAGAAATGGTGCACTCTGCCAAAGAAAAAAGTGACTTGGAGAATCCACAAATCAAACTCACATATGTTCCAGGCCTGTCAATATTTCACTGATCTGTTTGAAATATATTAATCTCTTTCATTCTGTATTATAATTCAATTCAGTGATCATATCAAACCATACTCTGTCAAGAGAAAATTATTTAAACGAGATAACAAATTGAGGTTTTGTTCTTTGATAGTAATTTTAAAATACTAATTTAAAAAAATTACAGCTATATATTCTATTTTGTGAATGCAAGATGCTTAAAATAATCATTCTGTATGCCAGAGACTTTCATGTCATGCTAACTAGGAAGTGACATTTACTATTAACTTAGTTGACAGGGCTTTTGTGCTACCAAAGTCAAATGAAATATACTGTTAATAAATAACACAAAACCAGAAGAAAAAGAGTTGTCTTTTAAGTCTCTCATAACTTAGTTTCTTGTCACATATTTAATGCTTTAAGTCACGGGGAACTCAATTGAATTAAGTGTACATACACCTACAAGGTAACATAAATAAAGAGGAAACTGAGTGCCCAACAATATTTTAACAAAGAATTTTTATCTGGTCAAAAATAATACTTTAAATGCATCAAATCATAAACTTCTCTTCTGAAAAGAGGCTTCTGTTGTAAGCAATGCATGCTATACAGTTAAAAATCCAGCACTAAGTTAGCTTAGTTTTAGATGTGGATCACTTCATTCATCAAGGGAGGAAAAGTTAAGTCTCAAAAAAATAACCGCAAAGAGACAATTTCTGTTGTAATTAATGCATCTCCTACTAGTCAGGATCAAAAAATGAAATACCAACTTACTCTGCCCATAACTGAAAAAGTGAAACCTGCTGTTTTTGCTCTAGATATGCTTTTAAAGCCTTCAGTGCTGAGTTCTAGATTTCTACCTGTAGAAACAAATAATTTACTTATTCTCCAAAAAGCCCTGTTTATGGTATTTCAAATGCAGAGAAGAGAATTTGTATTTGCCATTAAAAAACAAACAAACAAAAAAAAAACCCCAAACAAACCCTAACTATTACAACTCATCCAGAACTAGAGTTTTTTAAACAGTTTCGATTTAAGAAAATCCATTTTATAAGCCAAGATCATTAATCGAGATGATCATACAATGCTGGCATTGTAAGAACTGTGCTTGGGTGAGAGGTCTCTACATGCACAAAATGTAGATTTATGCCTCTATGAAATTTCAGAAAACAAGATGGTTATCCCGTTTGCCTAGTAACAAGCAGTTTCCACAGTTTTCAAAGCCCCCAGCATATACAAGATCCACAGTTTTGACTCACCTTATCTATTAATTTTCTGCCTTGTACAGAGAGCTCAAAGTTTCAGCACCTATCTTGCCCCTTCGTTCTCCACACAGAGTATCTCCACACTGTAACCTCCTGTGTAAAGCATGATCTTGCCTGTTTCTCTCCTCTTTCTCAAAGCCCTAGCACAAAGTTACGCCAGCTATCCTGAGAAGCTTTACACTGCGTCAAGCACCTGTTCAGACCACAGTCTGTTAAAAAATCAAAATAACAGCTGAGTTGAGGTCAGCCACCCTACACACTTCAGAACATACTCAGAAATCCTACTGCCCTCATTCCTCCTGTTTCAATTTGAAACCAGCAGCTCTAGTAACGTGATGCCTTCCGTCCCTTCCCTGTCTGAGCAGGCAGTGAAAGCCATCCTGCTGTCTTCTACTCCTAAGAGTAAAGCTTTAGTCTCCAACCTGAAGTAGGTTGTCTGCAGAAATAAGACAACTCATCCCGCACTGATAGCGTTTGTTCAAGGAACACAGGTTCAGCAAAGCCAGTTAACCATTAGCTAGCACCCGTGCAGATCACATTACATTCACTGTGCCCACTTGCTGAGCTATCCTTATAGAAAGTTTACTTGAAGAGAAGCCCTTGGGCCAATCAGTCTTCTCTGAGCATCACTACAGGGTAACACCAACACAGAACATCATGAACACTGAGCCAGCTCCAGGCACACATTCCACATTCATGGAAAAGATGGCTGTGAATTACCTCACTTCAACTACTTAAGTATTTATTGCCAATATCAAAATACTGCTCAGAGGGGATTCATAGGTACTAAAAACTCTAGAAGTTTTCAGATTTAACAGTCATCCCTAAAACTGGTTCATGCAAATGTTCCCCTACATACATCCATAACCTGGTCAAATTTACAGGTTGAAAACAGCAGCTGTCTTCATAAAAAACAGTGGAAAGTTACAACGCTTCTTCAAATATTTTTACCTAGAGTCTCACAAGTTAATTATGCTGGTCAAAAAACTACTTAGTGCTGCCATTATTTTGCATCAAACTGAATCTTGACAAAAATTTCAGTTGCAGCAATACTCTATCATGTCACACAAATAATTTTGTCAAGCCCAAAGCACTGAATTTATTATTATGGAATTTTATTACAAAACCTTCTAGAAGGCCAAGAGTGCTGTGCCAGGCATCAAGATATCGTGCAGAAAGAAACCTCACCAGCTCAAAGAATTGGAAAGAAGGGAAGTGGCATTACCCTCACTTCACAGGACAAATAGAGTGTGTGTTGAGGCTTAGAAAGATCAAGCCCCTTCTCCTGCAACTTCAGACTTAGCATGGCACTTTGTAGAACTTTTTGGGCAGCACCAGGACTGAAACACCGAGGAATGTCAGTCTCCAGTAATTTAGCCTGTAACAGACATAGAAACAGAATGCACATCTCTCCTGTGTCCTACCCATGATTTTAACAACCCCAGCTTTACCACCTTTTTACACCTATGCACCCCTCTCCTTGTGACAGTTGGTGCTACCCTGTTCCTGATTTTTATTAATTCAAGATCCAAATCTAGTGCATAGCTTTCCAATCTTCGTAGCACAAATAAGATTAATTTTTAATTTTAAGGCCCTGATTCAGCAAAACATTCAACTACATGCTTAATTCTATCCCTATTGAGTAAAGTACTTAAGTATTTGCTTAATTCTCATTTACTCTGCTGAGACTTGAACATGTGCTTAAAGATAAGCCTCTTCTTAAGTACTTTGCTGAACTAGGGCCTAAACTGTGACCTAGGAGCCAGGAAGAAAAGAAAAAAAATAGATCAATAATGTCCAGTGTTATTTCCTAAAAATATTAGGTTAGCTAATGCAAAAGATGAACTTAAAATAAAAATCACTATGATTCAAGTAGTACCTACAGCTAATACAGCTGTTGTATTGGAAGAGACCAATTGTATGAAATCTTACTAAAAATATATCTTCAAAAATTCCTTCTTGCTGCCCACTTATATCTACAAATATGCTTTATGGCAATGTGTTGAACCTACCACTCAGTGTCAATTCCAGTCATATAGCCTTGAAGTTTTTCAAGTTAGTTACCTGACATTTAGGAAAAAAAATAAAGTTTAAAGCAGAATCCAATTTAATAAGTACAGCTGAATATAATTCAGTTTTGCATTATCTTAAGAGAAAAATAGTGGAGAAGTTGGGAAGATGTCAGGGAAGGACTCCATAGTAAAAACAATGAGGAGGAAAAAAGACAGACTCTGGTACTCCACTAGAAGAATGGCCTGAGTTTAGTCACCATCAACAGAGACCATGCCTATTTCAGGTACACCGTGTAATACATTTTCTATCTAAAAGGTCTCATCATGGGTAGATCTTTGGCCAGTGTGGAGATAATACAAGATCAGGATCAAAGAAGCCCTCGGCAGGCAGGGAAAAATGCTAAATATCTAAGATGAGGCTTAGTTAGCAGCTAAGGCAAAATATTATTACAATTTTATTTAAAAAAAACAAAACCACAGAAAACCCAACAAACAAACAAACAATGAACCAAACAAAAAAACCCAAACCAAATATATTTGCTAGTGTGGCTGGTGGCTTATTTCTTCCTATTTGTCTGCCCTATCCTTATCACCATGAATCATTCCATAAAGCATCTTCCTCCAGCTGTAAGATCCTAAACGGACCAAACATACCCTTTTTATTGCAGGCTCACTGTTCAAATTAAAGCTACCTTGCCTGTTTCAAGGATATTGGTATCAATTCTATTGACATAGCCAGAAAGTACTGGGAAGGTGTAAGTCAGAAAAAGCATCTGCAGATGAAATTTACGTCCTATTTCTTCCAACAATCTATCATTTCTTGGCAAAAAATCTGGTGAAGCCCAAGTACTTAAATTGGATACATGCTTCTAAACTGTAGAAAGATGCTTTCACTAGATGTGTGCCCATGCAAATGGAACTCAATGCTCCAGATGAGTTCCACCCTTGGAGAAACTGACGCATCAGCATTCTGCTAGGAGAAGAGTTCCTCTCACAAATAAAGACCAAACGTGTGTCACTGACAGGTCTTCTGTTGGCAAGTCTTTCATGTCAGCTGCTGCTGCTGCTCTTCCTCCAGGAACTGCATTTCCTCTGTGGCTGGAGTCTCTGTTTTCATCTACCTTTTGATTTCCAGCTATCAGGAATGTTATTTAATCTTTACAATTCCTAGTTTACACATATGCTTAGCTTCACGCACTGTGAATGGTTCCACTGAAGCCTGAATTATGGCACATAAAGCTAAAACATATGCCTAAGCGCCTGCAGGATTGGGGCCTGAAAAATGGAGTATTTACTAGCTATTACCCTTTTGATGGATCCATCCCACTATAACGATGGATAAAAGTGTTTATTAAAATCTTTGAAGACAAGAGGTACTCTGTAAGTACATGTGTGGGGTAGAGGAAGTGGAAAGACCTAGAGACAGAGATTGTCACTGGCTGCCCTGATGTTTGCCATAGAAACCACACATCATTATTAGCAGCTGCAGAATTAAGAGGCTTACATGGTTGAGGTAGTTCCTCACATTTTGGACAAGCACAGCCAGATTGCAGAGAGTGCAGTTTCTCAGCTCCCACCTCAGTTCAGTGGGAGGTGGCAGCAAAAAGAAGATGCCCCATGTGGACACACCACTCCTTGGAAGGCTCTGTTGCAGCAACACCCACACTCAGCATCAAAATGCAGTCACCTTTATCACCACAGCCTCTCTCTCCTATTCATGGCCAACAGCCGAGACAGAGGATGGCGAAGGGATGAGAAATGTCTAATCTGTATTCCCGGGTAGGAAATACAGGAGGGTAGGAAAGGCCCTCCGGTGCTCCCCTTCGATCAGGCGCAGAATCAGGTACCTGCTGACCCTCCTGAGCTGCCAGGGCTGTGGAGGTATAAAGTATTTTCTAACAAAAACAAACTGGATCACTTGCCCGGGGGAGCCGTAACATTTATTCTGACGACAATGAAAGACAGCTTTGATCCCGACAGCAGCCACACATCTCTGTTTGCAAGCGGCAAGCCCACCTCAACACACTCACAATGCATGTACCAGCCTCCTTCCTCCCGCCAGGCGGGATGTCAGGCTAATCAGTTTGATCTGACAGATTTTAATTAAATTAATTAAGATCTTTCTGAATGGACTTGATTAGTGCTCCACAGAGGAATCCCCCATGAAAAGGAGCACAGTGAGGAAAAGCACTAATGTTTTCTCCTCTCGTAATGAGAAGTTTCATGGGTTGTTATTGGATTTTTTACACCATTAATAAAAGCACTTTATAAACACTTAGCATATGATGAGTTTTGACACCCTGTTATATTAAGTTAACAATAGTCTTCTACACACAAAGAGAAGATTTTCATGTCCTCCTTCAACCATTTTTGTTTCTGCCAAATCCAGCATTTCAAATACGATGACTTAATCTGATTTAAACAGAAATACGCAAAATTGAGACACAAAACATCCCAGTCACTTCCAATCAACCTTCACAGAGCAGCTTCTTGTATAAATACTGGAAACTCAGCATGTGTAGAAATGAGATGTTGCTAAAACTATGGTAGGCCACCTTGTTCCCTGCATTGGCTTGTGCAAGAACCAAGACCATCTTTGTTCCACTAGACTTGACCAAGATTGTATTGGCATAATTTTGAAAGGGTTATGTATGGACACCCTCCCCCCCCTCCCCCTTTTTTTTTCTGGACAGATGCAACAGCATGACCAAGGTAGAAGGTATCACCTGGCTTTCCACACCACATGTGTGATCTGCTTGCCTGGGATCCACAAAACCCTTGGGGCTGGAAATCCCCTGGTGCTGGGAAATGACAAGTGGCCACAGTGACAAAGTCCACAAGAGATATCCCACCAGCCAAGAGAGGCACTGCCAAGCAGCAGGTCCTGCAGCTAGTAAAGACCTCTGTGGTATTACAGGCAGTCCAAAGGACGTGTGCTGCAGAAGCCTATTAAAAAGTGACATGGAATCCCAAGTTCACAAGTAGAAAAGCTCATTGTACTCTACTTATAGTAAGGGCATCCTTGACTACGTGATAACCATTAAAATGCAGTTAATTCTTACCACTAGTCTAGATTGAACGTACTTTGAAAAATAAACTCACCTCTAAATATATTTTAATTTTCCCTTTTGTAGCAGGCAAAAGGTGGACTCCTCTACCCACTTTTTAATCTCCCATTTCTTCCTACTTTGTAGGCTTAGTTTAATAGCAAATGAAGCTTCCCAAGAACTGCAAAGGATTTTGAATTTCAACCTGAGAGGAAGTAACAGTGATCTTGTTGTGACTGAAGGGATACTGAAAAAACCCACTACTTCATCCACCAACAATTCCTATTTTTCCTGAAGCAGGAGTGGTCATTCAAAATACTTTATCTGGAAGGGTCAAATGATGGTGAGCCCTCTGAATTTTTTACTGACAAAGGCTGAACAGGGGAAGGGAACTCTGAGGTGGGAAGATAATGTATTTGGAATGGAAGTTGAAATAAAGGAGCAACAAAAACAACACTATGAAAAGGACAGAAAAAGGCAAAAAGATTGAAGGCAGAAGCTAGAGAGACAAGATTAAGACACAAGGTACTCTGAGAGGCAGACTGAATGAGATAAAACAAGAGACAAGACTGATGTCCTCCAAAGAAATAAAAGATTCTGAAAAAGGGAAAACAGTGATGACAGGAAATGATCTTATAAAATAAGAAAGAGGGAAGATGAAAAAGGAAAGGCCATTTAAATTTTTTATTCCATGACTCCTCTTTGGGGTTTTTTTGTTTGTTTTTTTTTCAACATGTCTGTTATGCTATACATGTTACAAAAAATCTTGTGTTCTGGTAAGTCAGCCCCCATTTACTACAGTGTTTCAACAAACAAATGCTATTACAGCTTATCTGCTGGTTAGTCGGACTCCAGCAGACCCAAATGCATTTTCTGGTGTTGTTTTAATTAGTCTCATGGCTTTCTGAAGTTCAAATTAATTTATTCTGATCGTGAGCCAATAACTAAACTCTTCTTATTGTACTGAGATTAGATTCACATGTCAATATATAAATTCCATTCTCAAAAATGTACCTGGCTGCAGCATCTGTTGCTGTTTTATTCTCATGACCACACTCAGATAAGAAACAGAAATTGGCTAAAGTGTAATTCTGTCAAGTGACTTCAACAGAAACATCTATTTCGAGGCATTTTAGGCTGTTTTATAAACGTTTCAAGCAAAAAAGGCAGCTAAACAAAGAGGCATAGATTTGCCTTTGCCTGAAACAAACAAAAAAAGGTTTTCTTTAATAAATTATATAAAGAAAGATAGGATGCAATAAAAAAGACATAGCCAGGAAGAAAAAAGAATTCAGTTTGACTGACCTTCAAGTTCCCTCTGCTCTTTCATTAACTGTCCACTGAGGTGATCCCTGGCCAAATACGGGCAATTCAGAGCCTGTCATAGAATTACAAGATGAATTAGGGACTGCTGCCACAAATTTACAGCTACCAAGGCCTCTGCTGATTGCTTTTTCCCAGACTTGAAAGTAATTTCACTGGAAACACTCTTACCGTGGCCCCAAGATCCGCATCACGACAAATGAGGAACGGGAATAACACTTTTCCCTTCCAATTATCGGGTGATTTTTTTTCTCCTCTGTGATTTGTACGCAAATAGGCATAATTTAAGCCAGTGTGACCTGAAAATGCCAGCTCTAACAGGACTGTTTGTTTCCCAAAAAACTTCCCAGGAAAACCTGAGTTTTCAATTCCCTTGAGAAAAGGTGACTCCCGTATTTCTTTTTTTTTTTTTAATTCCTGACTGGCAGAGCTTATTAAACAACTGCAATTATCAGCCTGAACACTTACTGACTCACCACACAATCAATTGAAAAGCTAATGCAGTTGAAACTGTACACAGATAGCTCACTACTGGTGAGTAACTTCACATGCATGAGTAGTGTCACTGCACTCGGTGGCATAACTCATGTGCATAAGTATTTGCAAAACCGGGGCCTCAGATTGTAAACTCACTGAAGCAGAAACCAGATCTTATCTGCCTGTAAAGCACCTGGCAGTGCACCTATCTTTGCCACTACATAAATTAATTATCATTACCATCTGAATTTTGTCAGCTCCAGCGTTCTCCTCCAACCTCAAACCCTGAATTTCTCGCCAGAGAGGTGTTGGTGCACAGTAGATGTTGATAATATGTACATGAATATTTAACTATTCTGGCATTTCATGTAGAGCTATTTTAAAAATTTCAATAGAAACTGAACATGTGTAAGGCATTTGAAAATCTTCTAAGGTCCAAGGTCTGGGTGGGATAAGGGAAAATTTTAAAGGTAAAAAATACAGTGAATTGAAATCTTGAAATGCTTTGACCTTTAAACGGAACCTTTCTCCCCTCCTGAGGTTTAAGATAAGTTCAGCAAACAAAATTTCACCCTAGGTTTGACACATAATCTCCTAAATTACTGAAGAAATAAACACTTTTTCCTTTAAAAAAAATTCAATATAATTTCAAATGAAAGACAGACACCAATTTTTGTAACTGGTTATAGTTTGTACATACAAGCTTACAGACAATGTAAAGTCTTCAGATTTTAACAGGAAATATACACTTAGAAAGACAGAAACTGTTGTGAAATAGTACCTTGAAGATAAGAAACCTTGGACAAGATGACTTTTGGTCATCTGAAGAAAAGAATAGTCATCTTCCTTAATCATTTCAGACTGATTGCTTCAGTTTGGTAATCTCACATTTCAATAGGTTTTTACTGCTGAACCTACAGAAACGGGCAGGGAGACAGGAGGGGATGGGACAGGACAAGACTGGAAGTGCCAGTCAGTTCACCCAACCCTTCCCAAAAAACCCTAAACAAACCAAAAACACCCTACACAAACCAATCCCAGTCATGAACTAATAGGTCAAAATGCAAAAAAAAACCCAGGCCAAAGTCAATCTAGTGTTATGCAGTTCTTTTTATCCTTGGAAAAAGAAATTGAAGGGAGCATTTTGGTGTTTGATGATTTCCTGTTAAGTAAATCTTATTCAAGACAGCAGCTGGCTTTGATGCATGTATGGGTATTCAGTGTCACTCTTTCTCCTCTGCTTTCTCTTTTGATTTTCTAGTCTCTGCCAGTGTACTATTTAGATAGCTAATTCAACAGGCAAAAAGTACTCCAGTGAACAGTGAAAGCTACAGCATGTTCATCAAACCAAAACTAAACTGAAATTCAGAAAAACAAACAAAACCAATCAAATATTTTAAAGGATTAAGCTCTTCACTCATTTGTTTAGTAAGACAGAAATCCTATCTTATGGATCCCATGCCAGCAAAGACATTGTAGCTGTAATTATAAAGACTCTGATTAACTAACATATTACACAAAATATATTGTCTAATTAAAATGAAAATATAAAGTGCATTATTTTTATTCTAGTCTGAGATTTGCTTGGATATGTATGGACACAAGAACTCTTTACCTGCTACCTTATGATACCACTATTTAAAAGCTGTTATTCTTTTATTGTCCCAAAAATCACAAAAGCTCCACAAGTCTGTTTCTTGTAGCACATCTTTCCTCGAATTCTTAGGTGGGTCCATAAAAATAAACCTTGAAGAAATTTTAGCAGGATTGTGATGTCAAAGTCCGACCATGTAGAGCAGTACTTTAAGTCAAAAAAAGGAAATTTTTTTCATGTCAATGACAAAAAGGGAAGGAATACCAAATTAAATCTGTCACAAAAAGAATTACAGAAATAAGTGTATTATTAAAATACAATCAATGACAATGAAATCTAATCTATTCTGAATCTTTACCTCTTTGCCTCCTTATGTTGTGTAATAAAAAACTGAATACGCTCAAGATACCTCACCCCAGAGAGAAGAGTCTCTCCTCACACAACATACAGCACTTTGCATAGAATAACTATGTACATTTGGGAAAAAAAAAAAAAAAGAAAAGGATTTAACTCGGAAGAGTGACAAAAAGTACAGCTGATAACTTGATTACAAAAGCACTTCCTTTAATTGTGCATCATCTTGAGGGCTTCATCCACCTCAAGAAGCCATCAAGCCATCCTTGGTGGCAGCTACTTACACAGCTCTTTCTCCCCGTGGAAAACACTAAGTGTAAGCCTCACCTTGGAGGACGTCAAATGCGATCTGCTGGTCAGTGCCTAGGGCAGGTGTGAACGAGGGCCGGCTGGCCACTTTCACGCTGAGACCTGTGCCAACAGTTCAGAGTCTTTATGAAGTGAGAAAGTAGAGCAGAAGCTCAGAGAGTACCTCTTTTAAGCAGGATATTTAGGAGCCTCTGCAATCCTTTTACCAGTCACACAAATGCAACCTCAGCGGCTTGCTGTTTTCTTTTTTTTCCTCTCCACTCTAAAAATACTAACCCTTCTTCTGAACTGGTTAGAAGGGACTTGTGAAGGGGTGAAGTGAGGGAAACCAATGCACAAGTCACCTTTCAGCCACCTATGACATCAGCCTGCTGCCCTGATTCCTTCATTAATACCTTTGAGCTGAAAACAATGGGCCTACCATTAAGCACCACACAGTTCGAGATAAGAAAGCCCTAAGCAGATAATAATCGGTGCATTTAGCTGGATTTCAAACATTCAGCTGCTTAATCATTTCTTCCTCACTGCATGCTACCCAAACACACAGGGAATGCTTTGGATGCCTTGGGCTAAGGAAGAAGGAGCTGGGGTGTGGGGAATAGGAGGGAGAGAACAGAGCCACAGGATGGGGATTGAGGGGGAGAGGGGGATTTCATTGGCAATCCTCTCCCTGGGAAATGAAAACATTTCTTAATTGCCATTAGGGAAATAGGTTAAATACAGGCTTGGTAAGCTGCTAAGGGCTGGCTAACAGATTAGAGGGGAAGGCTGTTGAAGTATTCTCATTTCCATTATATGACAGAGCAGGGAATTTTTATTTTCCTAATAGTCTTCAGAGACTGTTCCTGTCAGGCGCTGGGTGTGAGACTGCTAGTTAGATTTTAACTAGTCACCTTCCAGCTGATGAAATGAGGCCCAGTTCTCTGGCCCTGAAGTGACTGCTTTTCTGTCTCATCCAAGGAAACAGAAACTGCAGGACATGCTGACGGGGAAGAAAGATATCATAACACCTGCTGGTTTAGCTCACACAAAATAACAATGAGTAATCGCAGAATCAGAGAAACTAAAGGCATGATGCAGCATACCTGTCACACAGGGGGAGGGGAAAAAAACACCTCAGGATCCCCAAACACTGAACAGACTCACGAGCTGAGCTCGGGCTTAACAGCAGTCCCGCCAGGATTGAGCAACTCCTCACTCGGAAACCTTGGGGCCCACGTTGGGAAGAGTGTGGGCAACTTAAAAATCTCAGATGCCACTGCCTGCCTGCTAAGATCCTGGAAGCTTTCTCCTTCTCTACATTCTCCCAAGGCCCCTCCTTCCAGTGAGCGCCCTTCCTCCTCACTTGTAAGTTCCTCAAAAGCCCCATCTCCAGCTTATAAAGAGGGTGATAAAGTTTTTAGCAAACTGATCGTGGAGCAAACGGAAATCAAGTTTTCTTGTAAATGGGCACAGCCTTTATTCATCCGCAGAACGAAAAAGCAGCTACAGGCAGTGCACACAACAAAGCTGAGACACCATCCTGTAATCCTGCGTCATGCAAAACTCCCTGGGGCATAAGTGGGAGTTTTATCTGAGTAAGGTCTGAGTTTTTTAAGGAAAGTCTTTGTTCTGGGGCTCCCTGAAGCCAATATACTGAACTATTCAAACGATTGGCAGGTGAAATCGACAGGGGGTCATTTGAAGAACAAGTTTCTGGCAGCAATGCTGGTTTAAAGCAGTTGCTGCCCCTCCCTCTTTCTACCTGTTGACATATTTACCTTCCCCCACCCCAGTCTTCTCCAGTGATAAAGACACAAGGATTTGTTCAGCTGTGAGCAAAATAGACCAAGGAACTACTCTGACTGTGCACTACTCTGTCTGGGAACTATTCCACAAGTTTTAACTGATGCTTATAAACAGTTCTGAGCCAGGGAACACTGTGGCCGTGATTTAATAAACAAGGAGCAGGGACACACAGGCTACAGACAGGGCTGCAGCCATTCTATGGCACTGCAGACTACTCACCCAGGAGGGCCTGTGTCACTCGTACCAGCACCACTCAGACTCCTTCACAGGGCTGCATGCAAGTCACCTACAGCAATGACAATGACACTTGGTCTATCTTTAACATCCCAGCTTTGTCCAGTTATCGTCCAAAAGAATGCTGGTTGAGTCAGGCCACAGCTGCTAGCAACCCTCCCCAGCAGGGCAGTGTAGATATCCTGCAACTAATGCTCCTGTGCCCAGGAGGCCAGCATCACTAGCCCAGCAGCTCAGAGACTGATTGTTAAAGGTGGTTTGTCTCCTCAGGGAAAAAAGAAAAGCTTGGAGTGATCCCCACCATCTTTTGACATACCCACTGTGTATCCGTCTGCATCATCAGACATCTATCTCAACACTCTTTAAAGTCTGGTGCTAAGTGTCAGTTCCATCTGACTAAATGTAAACTGCTCTGTTGCTGATGTCTGAAAGAGATTGATAAATGTGTTGTAAACGTTGGCTGGTTTTCTCCATGGACAGTAAAGGAAGCTCTGAGAAAACTGACTCAAACTCTGGCATGTAAAGATGAGTGAAACACATGCCACCCCCGCTTCCTGCGCAGTGTCATGCTGGAGGCAAAGGCCAATTTAGTTTGGATGTTCTCTCTTCCAACTAAATGTGCTTGCCACAGGATGAGACCCAAAGCACGCTTACCTGGGTGTACAGACTGTGCAACAGCAACCACTTTGGTAACAAATGGTGCTGAAGGGCATTTGCTCAGCTGTGCTGCTATCACAGATTGAGCCAGCTGGGCAGAAAGCCCATTCATTTACACAACACTAGCCTGTGTTTCACTTGGCTGGTAACTCCATGGACCTCATTTGCATGGAGTCTATTTCCCAGGAACACACTGGATCTCGACCTGATGTCAATAAGAAATGGAAAAGCATCTCCTTTGGTTCTGCTTCCCTTTATAATTTCTTATTCAGAAATGTTTGACTGTTTCCCATACATAGAAATTATCTATGACTGAAAATTAAACCCTGAGCTGGATAGTCTTCCCAGATGATCCAAGAATTCATAGGAATGCATACACCACGACAGCTAGGGAACCGAGGTTACAGTGTGCTTGTTCTTAAAGAGCCTGGGACAGATCCTCTGCATCTGCCAGTCATTTCAGGTCAGAAGTTTTTAATGCATGGTTTTCCTATGACCACCAATTTAGTCACAGCCAATCTAAACCTGCCACAGCAGCGCCTGAAAGACGACGGAATAAGGAAAGTACATTTTTGTGTGGTGGCTGCACACAATATTGTCAGGAACAGAAGACAACCTCTCTGGCTGGGTGTAAGAAACACTAGTTTAGGTCCATGGAAATCAGCAGCAAGTTGAAAATGTGCCTTTTGTGTGAAATTCTATAATAACACTGAAATCTCTTTCTTAAAAAAGGATTATTAACACAGGGTTCATTTATGCTGTGAGGTTTGTGTTGGTTTTTTTTGTTTCTTTGTTTGATTGGTTTTGGTTTTTGTTTGGTTTTTTGTTCATTTGTTTTGGTTGGTAGAGAACAGGAGAACAGTGGGAAAGTAAAAGAAGAGTCCACCATTACCCCAGAGTTTCTGACAAGACTTTTTTTTTCCAAGCATAGGTACAGTTCAAGACTGTGCATCCTTTATTTACATTTTGACATGGAAATGTTAGCCTTTCCAAACACATGACCAGGCTGTGATGCAACCCTTCTTGGCAAACAGCACACATTTATTAGTGTCCAAGACCATCTGAGTGCCTCTGAAAGGCACTGCAGGCTAAGCCAGCACAATCTCGCTCCCCGGTGAAGAAAAAAGGTGCCATCTTAAATGTCATAGAACATCAATTAATGTGTTTTTTCTGCTGTTTGGAAAAGGAGAGGTACTATTTGAATACCAGTACAGTGGCAAAGTAGTAGGTACACTGTGCTTAACATGAAGTACTTTCCTTTACAACCTAAGTACTGTACAAGTAATTTGTCTCTTTCTGCAAGTTATGACAAGTTCAATGACTCTGAACCCCACCTTTGGTTTAAGGCACCCAAATTTTCATTCCATAAACCCTCGAGCAGGCACATTCCTCTAATACAACAAATTCCTTTTCCCTGCTTATTGCATAGGCATTTATACTATATGTAAATATAGAAATGTACCTATACTAATGAATAGTCTTCAAAATAGTACTGTTACATCAGAGGGGTGTCCTTCATAAAATTAATAGGGTCAGTGGAAGAAGTGGCTTTGTGGTAAGCATGGAAGCTATTGCTGCAAACATGACTCCTAATTACTAAATATAAATAACTTCAGATATTTTTTTTTCTAAGTTATCCTTTATAATTTTTTTTTCCATCTCATGCATCTAAAAAGGATATCTCTATTACAGTATCATATTCTACAAGAAGGAAAATTACCCTCATCAGAATTTCTGGAATCCACCATGTTATTAATTGCATCTCAAACCACATTTGGCAAAGCAAAACTTTGCGGAATCCTGGACAAGTAGTTGGACAGAAGTCTACTTATAATTATATAAAAATGTTGTGCTGGGAAATAAGTTGCTTTTGAATTAACTATTAAGGAGAGACCATTTTTCATCAAAATGTTACTTGCATCCAGTCCTTTACACCAAAGGAAAATGAGGTACAAATGGGCTATATGCCACAATGTATGAAAATCATCTCAACTACACTAGAGCAGCTCCACTGCAGCCCAGTACTGACACAAGGGCAAAAAACTGTAACTAGATGAAATCAAAGAAAAATAAATTTTAAAGATTATTTTTTGTTTTAAATAAATAATAAAGTGAACAACCTGACACAGGGGGTTGTCTCTGTTACTTAATGACTTTAAAACAAGATTAAATGGCTTCCTAAAAATAAGCTTCAGCACATTCATTTAGGATATGACAACTGTGCAGGAATTACTGGGTGAATTTCTATTACTGATGTTCTGCTGAAGATAAAACTGTGTGATTGTAACAAATTCAGGCTTTAAATTCTATAAATATGGGGAATGTGACCCACCACTACTTATGATGTGACAAAATAACTCCCTCAACTATTAATTAGAAAAGGAAAATTAGCTTTAAAGGATATTAATAGAGTTTTTAATTATTCAAGTGTAATATTTTTTTCTGCTGTCACCCTCCTTTCCCCCCTTTTATTCAAAACACTAGGCTTACTTTACCAAATTAATGTGGGATTGACTTTGTGCATGAAAGGAAAACAAGCCTGAGTTCCTATAAACCTTTCAAACTTTCATTCCACCTCCTTCCCAGTTTGCACGGAGGAGTCTATTTTACAACTTTATCCATGTAATGATCCTGCAGACTGCTTCTTCATGCCAGAATTTCTCTTTGAAGTTTGCTCTCCCATTAGTGTTTCAGTGTAGGTATTCAAACTGATGGCGCAAGCACAGCAGAACTCCAGAACTGTCCATGTTCCATCAAATACAGTTGTTTCATGTTGCTCGTGATTTACAGTCTTAATTAATGCTCTCAAAGAAGAAGAGCACATCTTGGTGGAGCATCCCCCTTCCACACACACGCACACTCCTCCTCCCTTTTTTTTTTTTTCTTTTTTTTTTTTTTGGTACAAACCAGCACTCACAGGGTTTTGTTGGACATTGTGCAGGATGGCTTTGCCAAGTAGAATGGAACACACTTAATACTTTTCCTTTATAACCTTTGCAATAAATCAGCTACCACTCCACTTACACGAGAACGGCCATTAGTGTCCTGTCCCCTCCCCCAGCACTTCCCGAATTTTAAACAAAGTAGGAATAAACTGAAGCTGAGCAGAGCCAGCGAGCCCAGTAAATCAGTTTAATGAGAACTGAATCAATCGTATGAAGTCCACTACTGAACAAATAAGGTGGACAGGAGAGGCTGAGCTTTCTGTGGAGGTACTGGGGATGGGGAAGCAGGAAAGCAGGGCTCACATACTTCATCTTCAGCAGTGACGCAAGTCTGTTGTGAACACTCTGTGCTTTAAAATCACATTTGCCACAGCTTGCTGCTGAATTCCTTGTTTAGATTTGGCTGTTTCCTCTCCTATTTGTGGTTTAGCTCCTCCATGTTTTCCCACAGAAGTGGAGTTTTCTGCTTACCCATTTTCACCACTTATCTCCTCTCCTCTGAGATTCACTTTGACTCTCTGTTTATCCTTCTCAGGTCTTCCCTATTCCCTCATTTACTCTAAGTGAAGACATCTACACACATACATACATACACACACATATATATATATGCACACATATATATACACACACACAATACTATTCCATTACAAAGTCAGAAAGCAAATAATTATGCATTTTCAGGAACACAGGGTATTAAAGGAGCCACAAATTTTTGTGTATAGCAGTATGTAGACTCTGGACATTCAGCATTAAAAGGGCCTTGCCAAAAGTGTAAACACCCAACCACCAAAAAATTTTTAAAAACCAAAAAAACAAGCCAAAACCTACCAAACCAAAGCACTACTTCAAATGTTTTTTTGTGTATTTTTTTCCAAACCAGAGGCAGTAACTTACACAAGTGGGGCCAAGAATGGATTTTCTCAGTTAAAGGGCACTAAGAGGCTTTTTATTTTGTGTACATCAGTCCCCATCTTGGGGACTTTTTTATCATTCTGTCTCATGTACTCAGAAAAAGGAGCTGTTAAAATGTATTAATGAGCAAAATCAGGAATTAGTATGTGCCCTGCATGTAGGGCTGTGCTACTGTCCTGCTCTGGCTACAAAAACTGATGGATGAAAGAGTGCAAGGCCCTGCCATTCAGATCACCTCTGTGTGTCTTCCACAGGACAGCCAAACCTCCTTCTCTTGGGACTCAGTGAGATAACCTCATCCCATTTCAGATATCCCAACCCTAGCTATAATTCTTTTCTCCTTGAAACAGTCATGCCTTTTCAAAATTAAGGACAGAAATATGGGTCATATTTTCTCTTCTGTCTTCTTGGTTCCTCCAGAATGAGCAAGCAGAGCCCATTTGTGAGACCCTGCTATCATGAGTCCCAAAGTTTGGACCAAAATTTGGACCAAGATAGAAGCCTTTAGAGTTTATTTGTGAATGTGGTCCTGTTTCCAGAACAACTGTGAGTCTGAAAGAAGACTGCACTTTGATTCGTCATTCTGAAATACTTCCAGATAATCCAGCCACACTTTTAATCTCAGCAGGTCAGTCAGTGAAGACTGCTAGAGCATCCAGTGCTTCTTCTCTGCCAGTGCATCAATTTCTCAGATGTACTATTGCCCATGAAAAATTTGAGTATCTATTAAATTTTCAGACTTGGCAATAGGAAAACCAATTACCACCGTCATCCCTCCCCCTCTGCATGGCTTCTGGGAAAAGACAACTAATTAACATTGCTAATTAGAGAGACAGAAGGGGCCACTTTGCACCATCTTTCCCTCTGTCTTCTCCTTTCCCAGTACAAAGGAGAGGACAATCTGACCTGGGAAATGGAGACCTTCTGCCACTGCAGGCACAGTAGAGACCATTCTGCACAGTTAAGGGTAGCAGGTGCTCCTTAGGTGTTTATGAGCACAATATTTAAGGATGTAAAGATGGTACATGTCCGAGGAGGTGAGGAACAGAATGTATTTATTAGCGTAAGTTTGGAAAACCTGTTTATCTACCATCAGCTTGTACATCATGTGAGACCAGTGCTGTGAGCTCTTTGGAATTCAACTGTGAATCTTACAAGATAGGCTTTTCTTAAAGCCCCAAATTTAAAATAAAAAGTGATTTTTGGGACTCTCAGCTGTCATGAGCGAAAGAAATTAGGTAGTCTCGGTGACAAAGAAAAGCCTGAAACTGAAATCTATTAGCACCAAGCCCAGAACTCAAAATACCATTTTCATAACCTGTGATTTTTAAGGCAAATTCATGACGTGACTTAGAGTTCTTGAAAGCTAGAGTTTGATAATATTACAGGTGAAAATCTAAACTCCCCATATTCTCCAAACTGATTTAAATTTATCCTTGGCTTTATTTTTGTAGGTAAAATATTTTGTCATCATACCCTAACACATAATAAACTCCTTCCTCCAGCCTCTAGACCAATGCTTTGCTCTCCACTGCATTTAGCAGTGAAGGCTGTGGTTTTCTGTCAAAGCAAGTGCACTGTGTCTGCTGTTAATGGTAAAATACCCAAACCCAAATGATAAAAAAAATGAATGCAAAGCCAATGACACTAGCAAAAGAGTTTCAAGCTTCTGCTATGCAAAAACACATGAAAGAACTCAAGAGAGAGAATATTAAGACTATATTTGAATTTTTTTTTTGAGTCCCTGCTGTTCTTTCTGTCTCTTCTTCTCTCTGATGGGTATTTAAACTACCTGAGATGACCTGTGGATTCAGATAATCAAAAGAACTGAGCAGTTAAAAAAAACAAATAGAAAAGGAAATTAAAAGCAAGTCCTTGGCACAGCTAATTCACTCTTCATCCTAAATGGTTACATATATTTCTAATTTTTGTATAAAGAGAGAAGAAAAGGTACTGCATTCAATAAGTCATAAAGTGTAGTTGCAAAGAGCTTGGAAAAGAGGAGATTTCACTGGAAGGTTGCTCTTTTGTTTCTACTCTTACCAAAACTTTGCAGGGATTAGGAAAACATGAATCCAAAAATTATTCATTGTAACAGACCATTGTTCTGGTCATAGCCACCCAGTGGGTCAGTCAGATCCAAAGCCCTCTGTAATGAGAGTCTCTCTGTTGATTTCATGGCTTTGGAATCAGGCCAATGTTTGTGCATTTCTTTCAAGGAACAGTTTTTCCAAATAAGCTGGGATTTTTCTGGAATTATTCCAAGGGCTACGTGACACTTTTGAGAGTTTATATTTGTCCAAGTGACTTTGAGGAGCCAGTTCTCTTATTTTACATGGAAAAAGCTTGGCAGAGGATAGGAGGGAACAAAAAGGACTGTATGAATCCATCTAGGCATTTCTAGACCCTTCTTTGGAAGGTGTCCCTCAGATTTGATGTCACAGGCAAGGCAGGCAGCAGCACCCCTTCCCTTCCCTTCCCTTCCCTTCCCTTCCCTCTTTTATGAGGAGCATCCACAACCTACTTGGTGGTTGCAGAGAGGGAATTAGTGTCACTGCATTCCTGTGAGGTTTTTAGGGCTAGGCACTTGGCTAGCACTACATTTGCTCCACATGTCCAGAGAGGAGCAGGTGGGGGTATGCCTGCCATAGGGTGACTCCCAGGTGGGGTGAACCAAGCACCTTGCTGTCCTTTCTGCCTGCAGGCTTGGGTAGGGAATGCCCACATTAGGAGCATTGGCTTAGTGTGGTGATCCTGAACCACCACTGCAGCTCCCTGGGCACCACACTTCTCCAGAGCTGCAAGCCATGCATTCCTCCAGCTGGCTTCTGGTGCCAAAGTTTTCAGAAGTGCTGAATGTCTTAGGCTGGAGTGATCCTACAGTTGCTGGAGCTCCCATGGTAGCTTAACAAGTCTTCAGCCAACACCAGGTGAGGGAGGGGAGAAAGAAAGGTGGTGTAACATCTCCCTGATCTTTCACTTTCCCTGCCTGCTAGGAGGTACAGAGTATCCACCCTGGGGCAGGCTGTCTCTCAGAATTTAAAAAGTGCATTTTCACCAGTATCTCTCTCTTTTCCAGAAATAAAGACCACCACTTGCCTCACCATCCCCAGAAAAAATGTGAAGGACTAAAGCCATTACTTTTGCTTCCCCACAAAGCAATCTGGTAACTGCTCTAATGCATGAAGAAGCAAAAATTAAACACACATTCTCCTAGTCATGGAGTGTAATTAGAGATATGGCTGAAGAGCAGAAGTCCCACTCACTAGCTGCAAACATAATTTTTTTAGTGCTTGGAAACCTTGTGATATGTTCAAAATTAATACCCAGCTACAAAAATACTGTTAATATTAAAATTATGTGAAAAAATTCTTGGCAGACCTCTGGGATCTACCCAACTAACACTAGTACCAGAGTGCTTACAGATATATAATTAACACAGCTTGAAACATTCAGTACAAATGCTGAGCAGCCTGAAAATTTTAGCTTTGCAGCAGTACTTCTGCACAGATGGAGTAAGACCATGATTTGTTACAGCAGCAGCCTGATAGAATAACAGTGAAGACACAACAACATCTTTATTAATTAAAGCACTAACTTCTGCACTGTGTTTTTCCTTCAGTGCACACAGAGAGGTGTTCAGGCCCTTCAGTGCTGGAAGAGTATTCAGGTGGTCTTTATGCCCAATATCCTGAGACAGTTATGTGTTTAACCTCCACTGAAATCAAACTGTTTTGCTAGTATGTGAGGGACTATCTTTTGACTCTTTAGCAGCTTTTTGTAGTATTCATTTAACAAACTTTCTGCCAAAAAGTCAGGCCAAAAAGCCCTGCTGCATATGCAGCTAGCTAGATTTACCACATTTATGGTAGCTACTCCAAGCAGAAAATAATGTGTTCATAAAAAACTAAAAGTGTCTCGATTCAGCAAAAGCTGTTGCATAGACATGCTCTTATTCACTTTGCGATTTTGACTGCCTCTTGCAAGCACTACTGTGAATACTCAAAAGCACTTTTTCAAATGAAAGAAAATCAGAGCATCTAGTGTCGGCAAGCCTTGTAAAGTCCATACATGTTTACACTTGGCATCAGATTACACACATTTGACTTCTTGATTTACTGAGCACACTTGTGTTTTCCCTTCTTTTGTCAGAAATAAAATACAGCAATTCTTAAGAGAAGCCTTTGTTTTTAAAAAGACCTAATTTGTACTGTGTGTTAGGAGAGTTCACTTTTTGCCCCACCCAGAGAGAAGCCTGATCCAAATACCAGGGGGAAAAAGAAAAACTCAGAAGAGGTTAATTTGGGTAACGGCAATGTCTGTTTGCAAGATGTAAAAAAGAGAAAGACACAGAAAGAACAGACAGAGAAGTCCTTGGACAGGTTTGGGGTTTTTTTTGCTGCATCACAAAAGCAATTCTGCTGAAATCTTACTCGGAACACTGCCTGAGTAAAAAAGAGAAACACAGTTCTTAAATTATTTTGTACTTTCCATGTAGAGGAACAGTCAGAACTGTATGGGGTTTTACGCCTTCTTAGCAGCCATCTTATAAACAGAGCAGCTACTAGTCTTTCCATAGGAAAAACAGTGTTCTGTGGATGATGACAACATCACTAACTGCCTGGCATAGAAAGCCTTCCACCTAAGCAAGGTGAGGTGTCAGGCCACCTATTAACTAACAGAGAACTGGCAATCAATGAACATTGGACAAGAGTCTGGAATCAGAGAACAATCTTACACAAGTGAAAGATTTGCACAGGTTTACTTTTCTATCTCTTATTTCCATGATTCTCCAAGAAGAATATTACTTTAAATCAGATGAAAGGGAAGGGGTTTTATTTGAACAATGTGTGTTAACAGACCATCAAGTGGAACATTGGTACATAAGTGTTTGAAACTCATAAAGATAGCAGTAGCCACAACAAAGTGAACTACTAGGTGAGACCTGAAATTTTCAACATATTTTTATGGATATTTACATGCAGGAAAAGGAAACTTATCCAAATATAGAAATCAGGTCAAATAAAAACAGTTGTGTGATTTCCAAGCTAATTCAGGCACTGCCCTATCATTGATCATTATGCAAATGAAAAGCAAGATAAATCAAACACCATTTGTTCCTGCTAATAGTTTGAGGGAAAACCATAATCCAAACCATTTTTTTTCCAAATGTAACAAAGCAGAACTGCCTCAGAACATGGCTCGATGCCCTCTGCACAGAGCCAACCTAAAATCAGCCCAAAATAAACCATTTATGAGCAAGTAAACAAATAAAACACTCAGTTACAAATCCTACTATCTCTTTAAATTGCCTGACAAATGAGCATACTTTGCTTTGCAGCCATGGGAAATCCTACTGAAGGTTTGCAGTACTAGAGCCTTATTTATATCTCCCATCATCTAAACCCAATATATCCATCTAGATTGAAAAAAAAAATTAAAAAATAATGTTTTATATGTGCAATTGAACTTATAGTTTTTCCTTTTGTCCTAAGTGTGCTAACCCCACAGCATTTCTCAGATATTTCCTACAGTACCTTTTCTAGAAATAATTTCACACATAACTTCTTTAATAAATCTGTCACAGTTCAGTATCAATTAACAGTGACAGACAAAGGGGTATCTTCTTATTTTTATGACCTTAATGTTGGAGGCTGTGGTTCAGAGCTACTGTTGAGTGCACCAAACAAATTCAGGTCCACATAACATCTTCCTGATAATGTTGCAATTGATAAGCTATAAATCAGTTTGGTGTGATTATTGTATGTGCTGTGAAATTTGTGATGGTTTAAAAATTTATTTTAATTCACAATCTTGCCTCAAAAATTCGTGAGTGATGATAAAATCCATGATCTCAGTACATGGCCAAGTTGTACTTCTCCCAGTTTCAATTTTGCCATTTTTTCAGAGTCAGAATATAGGGCCAAATTTGTAAGAGAGGACACAGACACAACCTGAATACATTATTTGCAGAAACTCACATAAAAGAAAATTTTGATTTTTTATTTTCAGCTGAGACATAAAATGTCCTCCTGGGAAGTGCTATTAAGCTCTGATTTGGGACCCCTGCATTCAATTAGAAGAGTTATTATTTAGACTTACAAGCTACCACAAAAAATAATTGTCTTATCCCTTCTCAGGAATTCTCTTTGGGCTGTTAGCAATCTCTGCTTGGGCAGTCACCCCTACACTGGGGAAAACTGCAGCTTTGTTATTCATTACTTTTTCCTCATCTAGGAGATGCTAGACCAGTAGTATAGCATGACATGCAAACAGCTTGTAGAAACAGGGAAACCACATTTTAAATTATATATATTAGGGTTCATTTAATGAGTTTCAAAGAATTCTTCCCATCTGTTTTATTAGATTTTTGAAAATTAACTGTGTGATGTACTGATGAAATCCAAAATAGGAAGGTAACTATAGTTGCTTGTTTATGTGAAGAACAAGTGTGTTTCTCTTTAGACTAGCAAAAGACAAATAAATTTATTGTATAAGAATTTTTTTATTGCTGATGTGTGATCATTTTAATAACTGAGCTGTGTACTTGAATTTTGAGACACTGCTTGTCTGCTTTAATAATCACATTAATTATACTTTTTTTGCTGAATTCTCTGGAACACAGAGATGTTACAACAGTAGAAGAGCACACATGCTAGAGGAGACTTCCTTATTGGGAATTTTGGTGGGACACATGGAGGAGTGCTAACAGAGCCTGTGAGCAAAAATCCCAAACTAATTTAAAGTTTTATTTAAACATTTTCGAACAGAGATGCACTAACTCCACTTCTGAAGGTACATCCTGATAACGTGGATACAGCTGCTTAGAAACCAGAGCTGCCATGGTACACGTTTCTGTGGTGGCTCCTGCTTGGCCAGCACCGGGCATCGTCCCTAAATCACTATAATCTAGCACTGTCTGAGAAGGTTTGCAATTTGATCACAGCTTCTGCAAGGAAGCACCTTGGAAAGAGGAAGCTGTGTAAGCCCATGCATACCAGATAAAGACCAGTGACTCTCTACCCTGCAGAAAACAACTCATGAGAAGCCCACTGATACCGATTTTACACTTCCACCACTTGTGATACTGGAGTGCTGCGCAAGCTGAGGACCTGTGAAGCTTTTTTTTTGCCCTCTCATATTTTGTGCCTTTTACTAATATTAATTTCCCAGTGTCTGCTGGTATATTGTTAAACCAAACAGAAAGGGTATTTTCAGTTTCTTCACTGTCAGGATGCGAAGATGAAAATGTCTACATACGGGAGTCTCCCCAAAAGGCTGCATGAGACAGGTGCAGGAAGAAATACTCTGTGTCTAAGCACTGCAAGGGTCTGCAGGAGACACCCTTGTAAAGTGTGCTCTCTGTCTTGAGATTGTTCACCTATGGTTTCTGGTTAAAAGCTATAACCTTTAAAGTATTATTTCTATGCTAGGCAGGATGGAAATAGAGTAACTAGTATGTAAGACCCGAAACCAGAGAGCTTTGCAAGGTGTTTGTGGTTCCAATTCTAAATACAATTTGATTAACCTACTTAGCAAAATTCAGATGACAAACATAACTTTGGGGAAATTATTTTCTGAAAACAAAAACTTCTGCAGACTACTAAAGGATATTAAATACTGTTACAGTGATTTAAAGAGTGTTTGGTTTCACTGCGACATTGGAAAATCAAATAAGAGTTTCAGTTTGATCTTGAGTAAATTCTGGTCAAAGGCTTTCAGTATTCTCAGTTTTATTTTAAGGAAGTTTATAATTTTTGTATAGCTGAATTTTGCTTAAATTAGTAATGTAAAGTGCCTCCATTGTAAAAGTCTGCAACATTTTCTTTGCCTAACACAGTAACATGCTTCACACATCAGCCTTTCAGACTGCACCTCTACAGACAAAATATTTCGGTATTTGTATCCATCTGTTTGTATCTATATCCAATCCATCTGCTAAGTACTGGCCATGGGGCCAGTTTGTTTTGCCCTAGCATTTGACTCTTTGATGAGTTGGTGCCTGTAAGGCCTCCACCTTCCAATGACTTCCCTGCTGATGTACAGTGCACACCTGTGAGTGTAGCTTTTGGAGGGCACCTGCTTCTAGCCCATCACAGCCAAGGCCCTTTGTGACTTATTTCACATAGCTGTGTGGCAAGGACTGCATAGCTTCACTGATCCTTTTGGCAGGCATTGTCTCACCTGGAACCTCCAAGCTCCAATACAAAGAAAAGTAACTGAGCCAAGAGGTACACACTCATTAGTAAAACTGATTTCAGGAGAGTTTTGTGGCAGTTGAGAAAGCCTCAAAAAAAAAAAAAAAAAGAAGAAATAACTTTTAGATAAAATTATTAGTTGTACAAATACCTCCTTCATGGCAGTCAGGTGACAATGAGAAACAGGAAATCTCACTTGCATAAGTGAGAAAAGCTGGAGACCTTTAATTATAGTCTAACTATAATTTCCAGTATTTTGTACTGCTCACTCTATAGAGCCAAAAAAAGACAAGACACCCTGTGTAAACATGAAGCAGTATTACAGGAAACATGCATTTTTCTTAATTTCAGGGAGTTGCTTGCCACATTTGTTTACAGAATCACTCATTCTGTTTACAGGGACATTAACTGCATGAGTATAATTTTTCCTCTCTGTGATTTTTTTTTACACTGTGCACTCATTCTGAAAGTAAGTCAGTGGACCCTCTTCTATGCAATTCAAGCCTAACATTGCAACATAGTCATTACAGTGCTTCCTACATGCATTAGTTTTTGAAAGGGCTGACCCCAAAATAAAACGATGCAAATCACATTAGTGCTCAAACCAAATGCCACTGTGCCAGGAGAAGCGGAAAGGCACGAGTCTGTCTCAGGGGCTGCTCAGCCAAGCTGCAAAGTCTTCTCCTGGGGCTGGGCAGGAGGAAGAAAGCCTAGGGCTGACAGCTTGGAAAGGAGGAGAGGGGGGACCAGGGGATCTGGCATAATCACAGAGGAGAAGCGAAAAGCAAATAGCAGAACAAGAGAAAATGCATGCCGAAACTTGAAGGAAACCAAAGTGAAAGAAACAGGTGTGGACAAGTAGATAAATGATGAGAGGAAAAAACAATCAGTCATGATTCTTATTTTCAAAAATAAAAGAGTAGATGAGAAAGGAGGAGCTAGCCCACCCTTTAGAGAGAACACAGGAAAAGGAAAGGTGAGAAGGAAGGTCAGCATGAAGAATGGAAAAGTAAAGAGAGAAAAGGGAGAAAAAATCTCAAGAAAAATGAGAAAATTGTGATGCTTACACCTCCCCCCTCCTCCCCCCAAAAAAGCTTCTCCCTTGTCTTGTTTTTCTCTTGGCAGGAAAAAAAAAAAAAGGTAGACTAAAAGAAAGCAAAAGGATGATTACATTCTCACAGTAAGGAGATAAAGGAGGGGAGCAAATTGGATATGAATCTTATTCATCAGAGGATACATAAGGGAGTAGCTGAAATCAAGAACAATACAATGCAAAAAGAACATTTTTTCCAGAAGGAAAACTATCTGTCCAGCAGAATTCCTAAAATATTACTGCAATCCCACAGCTTTGTCCAAAACCCCAGTAAATAAAACTTCTGTCTGAAACTTTTCCCACCATTCCAAGACAGTTGGTATTTAATCTAAATAACCTCCTGCTGAGTGTTGATCACAGGCTGTAGCTCTGCAATCCAGCCTCATCACAGCCCAGTTTAAATAGAGCTTTAAAAAATAGTCAGCTGAAATTCACTCAAATTCCAACTTGCTTAGAGTATGATCTCTATTTCTGAACCCATAATGGCTGAACCAAAATCTGGAACTTTGTGATGTTTGTGGAATGCAGGATTTTTGTATTGGGTGTCCAGCTGTTGTGGAGTCACTGCTATTTGGTGTATCAGCAATTTTGACTGGAAAAAATGGAATGTGCTTTCAAATATGTAGTGAAGTCTACAGCTATGGCCAGACTAGAGCATAACAAATGCCTTGATGGTAAATAGGCCACCAGCTCTGCATCTCAGGTAGAGGCTGAAAAGGGAGACCAGAACTGTATTTGGTTCAGTCCAGGTTCTTCCCACCTCACTCCAAATGCTGCTTTTGCAACTGATTTACTTCTGCTTATTATTCATTTTAATGGCGTAGGCACCTCACTGCCTGTCCTGTGCTCACCTTGAATCCCACTGAGCCACACCTCATCACAGCATATCCTCACTGAACAATGATGGATTTATTGACATACACAGGGGTTCAAACATAAGAAAATTAGATTTGTTCAAATCCAAATTTCACAGGAACCACGAGCCCAAAAAACTGCAGGCACCATTTCTAATGACATGGACATTTTTAAGCTCCGTAGAGACCTACTGCCCCTCCTGATATTTTTACCTTGAAGTAAAAAATCAGAAAGCATCTGTTTGCAAGCAGAGGAGGACTCCCCAGTCCTCACTTAAATGCAAAATGCTTGGTGCCGCAAGAGACCTGTGACTGCAGTTGCTCCTTTAGCCAGATACCTCTTTCAAAATAGCCCCTTCCCACCTGCCAGGTCCAATCAGTAGCCCAGAGGAGGGCTTTTATAGAGGCCAGCTATCATTTCCTCCTGCTTTAGATCCAGTGACCCAATGCTAACACCATTCCCCACTCCCAACATTACTGCACTGACTGACAGGGTCAGTCCTTGCTAGATGTCACTAAATCAACATCCCTGCAGGGTCTCTTTCCAAAGGGAGAATACTCTGTCCCGGGTGACCTTCAGAGTTCACAAGTGACTGATGCAGAAGCCCCACACCATCCATCACTCCGGCAGGAAGGGACATTTGCAGAGGATCAGAATGGCCCCGGACTGCCATGAACTTCCTGCACCCTGCTTCCCCTGCATACCGAGCCCTGCTGTTTCCAGTGGTTCATTTATCAGGAGAAGGGAATAGAAGGCGAAGTCAATGAAGCTGCATTGAGTGCAGTAGAGGTCAGGCCCAGGAGGGAACCCTAAGTGCGCACACACACATACACAAGAGACACAGAGAGAGGGCAAGTATGTTTTCTATTAGCTGCCTGCTATAAATATTACCTTTCAGGTCAAATATTTTGTTTTGAAAATAGCCAAATCCCAAGGACTGCTTCCACCCATCAATCTAAAAGGAGGGGAAAGAAATGTCAGTGCTTTCTTCACCTGAAAATTAGCTCAAAACAAACAAGGTCATGGCTGTTTCATGGCTAACAGTGATGAGCGACTTCTATCAGCTCCTCTCCCGTTCCTGACCTAGGTAAGAGAAAAGCCAGATTTCTGATGCGTGGAGGAACAATTCCCAGGACAATAGCTACAGAGGCAGTCCTTCACGTGAACTGTGGTCTGGAGTGCCTATACAGCAGATCTAGAACAGACCAAACTGATTTTCAGCGTGAACATGTGATGCAGCTAATGCCTTACCACACAAAGATATTAAACCACATAACTAAAAGTAATGGATTACATGGTAGATTAATTTGCCAGGAGATATGACCTGGCTTTCATACTTCCTTTACAATTAATAATTGCCTTAATGGCCTTATTTGAATACAAACAAACAATAAACACTCCTTCACCATACACTATCTATTGCTGAGGAATATATGTGAAACCCAGCTGCTTGGCTGGCAAGTAACACCTGAGACCAGATAAACGGCCCTGTTTTCCATAACACAGACCTTGTCAGGGATAGGTGGAGCCTGGGGGACACAAATTAAGGGACTGCTTTCTGAAACCCCTCTGCCCATGCTGTTTCAGTGTCTGTAACAGCTCACAGCCCCAGCTGCAGGCAAGCAGTCACTGGGAGCACACCTGCTGCCCAGATGCCAGAGCAAGAACCACACCGATCGCCTTTCCCACTGGCATCTTCTCTTTCCATTTGCTGAGCAAATTACGGGGGGAGCGCTGTGTTCCTCCATTAACAGTCACGTAGTGGGGTGGAGTCTGGGCAACAGGGACATTGTGAGTTGGCAGCTCTGACTCACACATCCCTGTTTGAAGGCTCTCCTGAGGGAGAGGAATTTTCACCCCTTAATACTGGGAGCTCAAGCATTGCACTGAGTTTTGTAAGGTAGTGTGTAAACATCACATCAAAACCCAAAGCAACTCACTCCCCTCTAAATACACTATCACCAGCTTCACAAAGACAGCTTTTCTCATTCTGGCAGCTGCACTTACATATGGCAACTCAGAGTTGTCATAGTATATTTTTAATGGCCTGGTAAATAGTCTGCATATGTTTTGAAAAATAAAAGAAGGTTATTAAAAGGTGAGAACATTCCAGCCCAGGAGCAGAATGCCCTACCTGGCACTCCAGCTCTGTCCCATGAGTCCATGGAATGAGAGGAGGGGACTCTAGGCACACCTTGCTCATGGCTTCTCACTCCAAAATGTAACAGGTGCCTTGGTGCTCTGGCTTCTTCCTCAAGTCCGAATATATTCATTTTCACCAACTACAGACATGCCAGTAGTTACACTACATTGCCAGTCACAATTTTTATACACAGAAGGCAGAGCTGAGAATATCAGCATTTTCTGAGACAGAGAGGTACAAAGTGGGACAGCAGAAATAGCTTCTACCACCAGTTCACCTGTGCCATGCATTAGTAACTTGGCAGCTGAAAAGCCATGACAACCTAACTGGAAGACCAGGCTTTGAAAGTGCTTTTCCAGTGCAAACTTTATGCCTTATTTTGCTCTGCTCCAGCTCCTGGTGCAGTGAGGTCCAGGGAAGGCAAAGTTCTCAGGGTAACCCTTCTGCCCTTGCACTTCAAGTCTCTGCGCTTATAAAACATGCCAGTGCATGCACTGCAACAGTCACTATTCTGCTGTGATAATGTGTGGGACCCTTTAACTTTCAAAAACCAAGTTGAGCATGTCCTTAACCAACTGCAAAGTCCCTCCTTCTGCCATCTTCTTGGACAGCCTGAATTCTGAAGGAAGTGGACACCCTGACCATGTGCATCCCTGACCGGCTACCCTAGCACGTGCAGTACCTATGTGGGAGCTGAGGATTTCTCATCAAACCAGCCACCACCATTTCATGGCTGAAGAATGATGACCAATGATCTGTGTAACAGATTAATTGTAGCAATGTGATGGGAAGGTTGTTTCCTATCTAGCAGAATACCTAACCCGTTTTTTACAAAACTTAAAGGTACTTCAAAGACAAGTGGTAGTGTGAGAAAAGTGCAGCAGAAAGGCAGGTAACATGTTCCACATGTTCCATTAGTTATATGTCATCCTTTACCATTTTCCTACTGCATCCATTGCCTACAACACAGCATTGGAAGATTTACCATGCTCACCTAGCCAAGGATAGAAGTCTAATTTGTCAATAACTATTGACTTAGAGAGGGGCACTGTCTTGTCTTATGCTGTCAAATCAGGTGTATCAGAATGAACTCCTTTACAGAGAGAAAATGCCAGGGCAAATGAGGACTGTGAAGGAGAAAGGCATGAAAGAGGGATCCTTATGTTCTAAGTAGGTCTTGCCCCCAGGCATGGAAACAGGTATGAGCAGCAGAGGGGGTGAAAGGCAATGCTAATATTAAGAAGGGGTATACATTCAGCACAGTGTTAAACTCTGTAGGTATGGAAACTGCTGTGTGTGCTGGGAACCAGAGGGAGACACCAATGCACCCCTTGCCACCTGAGGTGCTGCTCTCTGGACAGCAGCATTTGACATCCACCATCCTCTCCAGTGTGTCTGCAACAAGCAGCTGCTATGCAATTGTTTACTGCTGTTAAGGCTGCTCTGGTTTATGCACTGGAATGGGATTATCTGGGGGGTTTAGGTGATTGGGCTGGGATGAGGACTAGCTGGCTGAGACTCAAACCAGCCAAAACAGAGATCACTGGAGAGGTGCAGAAGGCGGGTGGGGGTGGAGAGGACAGGAAGGCTGAGCCTGTTTCAGCCCTTCCACCCAACAGCACAGCCCTTTACACACACATCAAGTTGGAAGCGCAAAGGTCTCGTTACAGACAAAGCTGATACTACACTGGAGCCACATCAAAGAGCCTTTTTTCTTCGTCTGCGCTTGGCAAAGAGCGTGTGACCTCTTATTTCAGATGTGGATTTCTGACATTTACCATATTTTGGTCACCTCAAGAGCAGGCTACTGTCATGGCTTCACTTGCTCGGGTCTTTAAGATTACACAGAAGCTGAAGTGAAATCAAGCACACGACAGCCTAAGTGTGGCTCTATGATTACTTATGCACAACAGTTAGCAGGTTGAACTTAATGCAGTGATAAGGGTTTAGCTGTAAGTGCTTTCAGTTTCCTCAAGACACAGCTGCCTACCCTGCTACAGAGTAACTCCATGGTCCCGTGCATCTGCACAAGTTTATTGCTATGCAAGAAGCAACGCTGTCTAAATGCTAATCTTAGACTTGTACTTGGTTCACTGGGAAGGCTTCTCTTCTTGACATGACTTTTGCTATTTCTGCACTATCAATTCTTCCTGGTTTTGCTTGGATTTTGACACTATTGGCTTTATATTTATCAGAAGAGACAAATTTTATGCTTTATATAACTAGGCAGGAGGAGGACTGCTGGTCTGTGAATCTCTGAAGTAATAATACAGCTGTATTATAAACTGTTAGGCACTCAATACTGCACTTCAATACTCCAAATTTGGTGGTTACGCTGTACATACCTATTATATACAAAAGTTACATGACATGATCATACAACTTTCACAGTTCCCTCCTAAGTGAGATGAGATTCAATAAGATAACTGCTTCCCATAAAAAAATTCATGCCCAGGAATTACATATATATAAATACACAAAGCTATAGAACAGTGCAAGACACATCACTGTAAAACAAACTCAAAATATTTCCCAATGTAAAATAATGTAGAAGGTATTACTTCTACCACCATAAAATGTTTTTGGGTTTTTTCTCTATTTCCTGTCATCGTCAATCTAAAATGGAAAGCACTGGAAAAAATCTATTTTTTTCTAAAAGGAGTTTTCCAAAACACACCAGCTTACCAATTTCTAAAGAATTTAGTAAGCATGCTCATGGAAACAAAGACCTATGCACTGTTTCCAGCTTTAATAGTTCAGCAGGGTACTGAGGTATGAGAATCAGAAAGTGAGCTAGAACAAGTAACTTTCGTGAGATGATTTCAGCTGAGAAACACATGGGAAATAAGCTGAAACCTGGGGTAACTAAAGAAGTAAGAAACTTATTTTGATTCTAAGAAATACAGTTTTACAAAACAGGCATGTAGTTTATTACTAATTTTAATTTGCTACCAGCTCTGAATGCACAGTAAGTATCTGCACTTGCCAAATGCAGAACTATTAATAAGTTTACTTTTTCAAGTGACATTCTGCTACATTGCTTCACTTTATTTTTTCCAAAACTCTGGAAAGTTTGCTTCAGTAAATTCAAGCCACACTGAGATACCAGACACTCTACTTACTCAGATCCAAGAGAGTGACAGAAAAGGAAGTGGAGGGAAGGAGGAGAATTGTCTCAAAACCAGTTAAGAAGGCAGGAGGTGGGGAGTTTTTCTGCATGGTGTAAAAGTTTAGTTTTGGGATGAATGAATAATAATAAGCAGTGTGAAACAAAAAAAGTCTCAAGTGTTCCCAAAGAAAGTCTGAGTAATTTTAAAATTACATGTTTTATTTCAAAAGGGATGCTCTGAGATGCTATGCTTTGAGAATGATTAAAGAAATTAAAAGCTTAAAAAAGTTTCAGCTGAAAACTCTCCAACTATCAACCAGAACAACAAACTGAATTCAAAACCAACCAAGTTAATTGCTTTGCTTTCCACAACAGCACGTATTGGCAAAGCTATTTGTCATGAAAACCTCCTTTACACAGCTCTAGCTGAAGAGCACAGGGCTGTTTCCCCGAATTTGAGGGATGAAAGAGCTGCTGTGACTTTGCCCAGACCACAATATGCATCTCTGGTTGCCAAAGGCAGCTAGTACTCTGCAGAGCTCCAAATACCCCTTGTTTTCCCCCAGCACACTTTGGAGATAGGATAGGCAAGAGATAAGGGAGAGGCATGGAAATTCCCCTCCAAGCAGAGGAAGGCTGGAGTGGGGGGGAAGCATGCAGGGAATTTTCTTCACACGAGGTGAATTTCCTGGGAGCAGCACTGGCTGGGATGTTTGCACAAAACATTGTTGCATTGACAAGCTACAGCAGAACACGGTATTGGCCTCACCTCCATGAAAGGGAACTGGTAATATCACTGCATTGATCAAATCTGGCTTGTGATGCACTTCAGACACATTGTGTGTTATTAGGTTATCTCATTTTCTGCAAATTCCTCCAGTCATCTTCCCCTAGCAGCCTTAGCATACATGACTTCAAACTACTGGCCAGGTACCCTCAATAATCAATCAAGATCTGCTTTTTGATCTCTCTCTGCCTTTAACACACATTGCTTGGAATATTATTTTTTAAAGCTCCATTTAAATAGTATTCAAGAGCTGAGGACTGATTTCCTTCATCACCTAACTTTTTCACCTGTAATTCCTGACCAGACTAAACCACTAAACCATTAATTTTGGTACCTTTGTGAAAGAGCATATCAAAAACATATCCAATTCTTGTTTTCACACTTTCTTTCCCTCTTCAGGAGAAACCAGAATGCCAAGCAGCATGGTGCATGTTACAAAATCCTCAGTGTCTACTACACTTCCTCCTTTTACCTACTAGGAGAATTGAAGGTGACTATTCTTACACCTATCTCAACCATTTAAGTAATTCTTTGCTTTCTTCAGAAGTCTCCACATGCACACACACACACAAATTCCAAACTTACATATGTTTCAATGTACATTGTTAAGCATTTTTTTTTTCATTCTTTGGGGGAAGAAATAAAGGAAAATTTGTAGCCTTTTTCCAATTCCTCATCTCCATGACTGGCAGTGAGTAACTCCTAACTCCTGTATGGCTATTTTTCTCCATCATCCATTGGGGTGAAGTTGACACAGTAATTCCTAGCATACAGTTGCTAGGAAAAAAAAAAATCACCCAAATGTGTTAATTTTTTTATATGGTGCCACATGCATGTATAGCTACAGCTAAGGAGCTATTGTGTAAAGCATTGAATGCTTATATTCTATTTCATCCAAGCACTGAGTAAAAGCTTAACATCAAGGGTCATCCTACCCATTCAATCAGTATCCCTCGTGGAAGTAAAGCTGAGGATGCCAGAGGAGCGTGTGCCAGTTCTGAGAAGTGTGTGAGCCGAACACATGCCTTTCCTACATCAGCAGAAGTATATCACTGCTATAAAATATACCCTTTACCATCCGACTCTCAGTCACAAACATACCCACACTTTTAAACTCAGTTGAACGAACCGTGGCAAACACTTAAAAGCTGTACATTTCCCATTTGGGGACAGGCGGAGCTATTGGAGCTGGCTGAGGAATTGCGAGCTCCCATCAGCGCTCAGCGATGCGGGGAAAGATTGAGGGGAAAAAACCCCAAAACAACCACCCTTCACGGATTTCCAGCGTATAAAGTTGTTGCAAGTGGTGCCAAAAGAAATAATTTCGAGCCAAACAGTTTGGCTTGATGGCTCCGCTAATTACAGGCCGGGGCTGCTCCCGCTGGGCTGAAGAAGGCCAAGGCTCGCTGTCAGGCAGACGGATTAGCCCCTGTTGCCCATTAAGGGCACCGCTTGAGTGTAGGCAGGAACACGGAAGGAAACATAAGAAGGCGGCATGTGCATAACCAAACAGGCTACCTTGCTGAAAAGAAACCCCCTAAAGCCACATTCTGCTTCATTAGCACATGAAAATAAGGTAATTGAATACTTCATTCTCCCATCCAGAGCCAAGATCCATCACTCGGGGAAATGGAGTTTTGATAAGGTGGGGTGTTTAAATGAGGCAGAAAGAGTCTTTGAGTGTGTGTTACTTTGTTTGCCTGAGAGAAATCCCACTTGAATATAAGCAAAAAAGATATAAAAATCACTTTGTCCTATGAATCACTCTAACATGACAAAGCCCCTCCAAGGGTGGAATTGATGCTAATTTCAACATTATCCTGAAGACAGAAGGTATTGCACTTGTTGCTGCCTTTACTTTTGTATCAAAATCCACTTGTCACTCTTGTTTATCTTTTTTTCTTTCCTCCTCACGTTGAACTCTGTCTCATTAGGTATTTTTGCTGGCTTTTAACGTTTCATACATCAAGAGATGAAAACTTCAGCAACTGTCAAGGCAAGGTACTTTAATCAAATTTTTCTTGTTCTTTTTTTAAGTTATACATGTAGCACATTCAGGTCTTGGTGTTTTGATTTGTTCAACATTCCAGCTGATTACCAAAATACGAAAATAAATTTTATAAAATATTGATCATTACCAATTTCAAACTCAGACAGCTCTTATTTTAGTTCTTTAGCCTTGTTTTAGGAAAAAAAAAAAAAAAAAAAAAAAAAAAAGGAAGAAAAAAA
>VYXF01011906.1:805645-817991 GCA_013397295.1 Polioptila caerulea
AAATCCCTTATTTTATTTCTTTAGCCTTGTTTTAGAAAAAAAAAAAAAAAAAAAAAAAGGAAGATAAAAGAACCTGATATTTGAAAGGCAAAAACATAAGCAGAATGTGTTTCATTGTCTTTAGCGAGCTAAACAGCAACAAACTCATTTTCTCCCACTGGCTAATCACCTAAAGTATGAAGTACAGTGACTGGCATTTCCTCCAGAAAAAAATATTTACGTAAATACTGTAAATAGACCCCTTTCCTCGGCCAAAAATGCCTGCTATGGTATTAAGTGTTTTTATAAGAAAGCAGGAACTAGAGATGCATAGAGCTAGACAGACTGCACCCTCGTTCCTTGGGTTTAAGTGGTACAGTTTCCCAGTCTGCTATGCTGATATATTATCTTGAAATACAAAGAAAAATAACACGACATTACAGACTAGCTCTCAGCACTGGCAACAACAAGGATTTTGATAATATTTAAGACACACCTCCCCCAGCCTCTCTAACAGTGATGTCTAACCATGTCTCAGGCTTTTGTCTTGCTCTCTCAGGTGTCCAGACCTGTGATAAAGCAATTAAAAGACTTTCCTGCCCAGAAATATGGGCAATAGCTGCAGTGCTTGGGAAGAGCTGCATTTTCACAATACTTTAAATGTAACTAAATTGTGTTGGTGCTAGGGCTGTGCTATCATTCCCCCCTGTCCAGGCTTTCTGCTCCCACCACCACGTCTTTGCTGCTGGTGGCAGAACCTGTCCACTGCTGTGAAAAGTCAGTTTGGAGGGATAACCCTGCAGAAAGCTTATTGATTTTCTGTGGTTGAGTCTGCAGGTTGGGGTCTGTATAGTGGCTTATATGGGATCAGCTGTGAGCCAGCTCTAGAGCAAGGGAGAAGGTAGGAGCTGCAAGGAAAGAGGGAGTTCAAGCTGTTGTGGACCTACACCTTCTGGAACAATGCCACGTTGGCCAAACGACTGAAGAGGGACCAAAGACACAACTGAAGGCCTGGGGCAGGGTCCAGGAGGTAAACATCTCACCACCTCTGCTCATAATTCAATGTAATGTTGGGAAAATTAAAGGGGTTACCTCTGAAGGCAAACATTCTTCAGGCTGAAGATTCAGGAAGCAATATTTAAGGTAACTAGGTCCTACCACATAGCTTTGAAATGCATACAGCAGAACCACCACCGTAAAGTTTAGTCACCACTTCCCATAGCTTGAAAATCCAAAAAACCAGAGGGGCAACACAGCAAGCACAAGGTACAACCAGCTGACAAGAAGGCACACTTCTGCTCTGCAAAGATGCAGTCGGCAAGCCAAGGAGGAGCTGGGCTGAGGGTTTGACTACCACAATAGCCCAGCCTTGAGATCTGAGCAGCACTTGCTGCTCTTGCGCCACAGCTGCCATAGGCAACAGCAGGGCTGGCAACCCCTTTTTATGTGCTGCTGGCTGAATAGACCTCCTAAGCAAAATTAGCAGGCCACGAATTAACACCCCCTTTAGTGCCTGCCAACAGAAAACAAAAATAAAACAAAACCATGTGGCCAAGGGTTGTGTAAAATGCTGTCACAGGCCTTCTTGCATATTTTCCCCACCCTTCGACTGGGAGAACACACTGTGAAAACTTTGCAACTAAAGAAAACATTTGCAAATTATACCCAGCTTGTGATTTTCTGTGGAATAAATCTGGGTAAAGCAAAATAAGGGCTTGATCTCAATCTCTATCTCAGAAATAATATCTTAAATCAAACTGTCCAAACAATCCTCTTTATCACCTAGTAAGGTACAGATTTCCCAGACCTGAGTCCAGAAAGCAAACCATGTGCCCCAGGAATTCAACCAGAGCAAACTGGAGCTGCAGAGCCCACCAGGAAAGAGAAAAATGTGTATCATCAAAGCACTGGTAACTTCCCACAACACGTTAAAAAATGATTGCAAGAGGTCTTACGCACATTGAAAACAGACAGCAAACTAAGCTCTTGATGACCACAGTTACCCAACACCCCTGGCTTACTTCTTACCAAACATGAACCCAAAACAATAAGTAGTTTCCTTCATGCTATATCTACACTCAGATTTCCATGCAAAAGTCTAACAGTGCGGCTGCTGGCTTCCTTGAGTCAATGGAAAACTCTGCCTGAAATTCCCCGTAGCTAACAAGGTGCCAGCACTGAAGCAAAATGAAAAATCACATCAGAACTCTTGCGTAAAACACCTTTGTTGTACACCTAAGTAAGATGTGCCACAGAAACAAACGAAAAATTGATGGTAAAGTCTCTCTACCTTAATAAATTTTTTAAAAAGCTAGTTTTTCAGCAAGTTCAGTTAAAGAACATGAGAATTACTGCCAGGAGCAATAGCATGCATTATTATAACACAAATATGTACCAGCACACATCCACATAATCTGCATAAAAAGAAACCAAGCATAACTCTACTTATCCTGTATATCTAAAATTAATTCTAATTTTTTTATCCCTGCTCAGCAACAGAGGAAGATTTAACAGGTGTCATTGTTTCTCCCAGGTGTAATCATCTTTTTAATTTGCCCATGTGAGAAAAGAAAAGCCATTTAATGAGAAGGATTAAATTGATGATTAATTAAACATCTTCCAGGGCCTGGAGGATTCTCTTCCATTTGGGACAGATTTCCTTTAGCTTTAAGCAAGCTGAAGGGCAAGAGACAGATGCCTCCTTGGCTTTTTGTTTTAGCTGGTATGTGTTTGTAAAGGCTTGAAAATGTTTCTCAGTTTACTTGTCAGCCTTTTTGGAGTCGGTCATCCAGAGGTCTCTGCCCCAAAACACAATGGGTTTTTTTAGGGGCTTGTGACAATATCCTAGTGCAGTTCAAGGCAAAACTGTACATTAGTTTTGGTATTTAAGTGGCAGCATTTGCCAACAGTGTTTTTTCTTCTAATCACTGACAGTGTTTTCAACTGCATATTCAGATGCAGTAACTGAAAGTAAGTCACCTCACTGAAACAGGCTCGTGACTGATTTTCTAGTGAAAACTTGCAAACAACAAACAGGAGGACAGGTCAGAGTTGCCAAGACATGTGGCCCCTTTCCCTTTTTCTTACACCACCACCACCTAGGGGACCTTTGATCTGAATGTCAGCAGTGAAAATACACAAACAGATACTCTCTTATTATATACTCACAGGTGTACATTCCTAAAACTGTTACATTCCATTACTTTCAGCTGTGCTTGAAAACAATACCTTCAGAAGTTGACCCCTTCTCTCCTCTGATTGCACTGGTATCCGAGTACAAAGCATCACAGCAAGCACGGTATTCCAAACAGGGCAATGCTCTCAATGCCGACAAATTCAAGCAGCTCTCGCAAGGACAGAGCACTGACTGAAGTTTTTCTGTATTACCTACACCGTGCACCACTTTACAGCTCGTACAGAAAGAGTCCTTCTCTCCCTCAGTGGCAACACTCCTGGGCCAGGCAAAATCCAGAAAGCTGGATTTAAGGCAAACTCGGCTGTTTTACCAGTGCAGCAAGAATTAAAAATCTTATTGAAATGTATTCAGCCCCTGTGGATGTTCAGATCACTTCCCATAACAGCATGCAACAAATCATCTGTTTGGGCTGTGGTTGTTGAATGCAAAGCACATCCCATCCTCATAATGTGCCTACATTTAAAAAATCAGTCTCCAGGTTTGGCAGCTTAACACAAGAGGAAGTGCTCTTCTGTTAAAAATATGACACCATACTTCAGTAACTGCAATGGAGGGAAAAAGTGTGAGGGAATTTTTCCATTCTTTTCTCTGATTGTTCCATACAGTGTTTATCAGCAGGCTGGTACCATATCTCCTTTTGTTAGAAAATTAAAAGTTGAACTGCAAACATAAAAGCCATCATGAACCATGCAATAACCTTCAGGCATTTTAAGAGCAGCAGAGGTTAGAAGGGCAGCTCCTGACTCTAAACAGCACCTATTGTTTCTCTTTCTTCTTGAATAACAAAAGCAGAGCTGAAAGCTATTTACCTGGTTTTACCTCTGTCAGATCTCATTTCCCCCTTTGTTTTCAGCAGATGATCTTATCAAATAGTGTAATTTCTAACAATTGCTTTGATCAATTTATTTTTTTTTTTTATTTCACTGTGATAGATTATTTCATTCTTAAATAGATAACTCAGCATTCAGAGTCACAGGAGAAAAGCACTTAAGAAACTTCAGGAGTCTGTCAATGTGTATTTAAATTAAGGGTAACTACTTTTAAGCTCGTAAGTTGAAATGCTTTCATTTCGAAATCATGAGAGTCAACTTACAGTACAAGGCTCTGATCTTGCAAACACTCCCACACAACTTTCTGTCTGAACCGTCCCATGTGTTCCCCTCCCGCTGCAGATTCATATAACTGGACGCTTAACTTGCCCAAAACCAAGTGCAGAGCAAGGCTGGAAGAACTAAACTCCCGATGTACAAACTTTTCAGTGTTCTGCTACCCGACGCACCGTGTCCACTATACGACTCAAATTACTTACGAACAAAAACCTTACATGAGTCAGCACCACGCAGACTTTTTGCGAGTGGCCGGGAGGGGTCTGTAGTTAGTACAGAATTATAGAATCATTTAGGTTGGTATGTAAGATCCCCAGAGATCTAGCCTTAAGAAAAAATCTTTACTACAAGATAAAAGCAATACACAATATAAAAAGTTCCTCCACTGTTTTAAAATATTTATAAAACTTTTGAAGGAAAAAAAAATACTCCTGGGTGTGTTTTGCTCTTTAGGAAAAAAGCTCATACAAAATCAGTAATTTCTTGCATTACTGATTTTCACTTAGAAAATTATTTTCTTTTTTTGCTTCCTCTAAATCACTTCATAACACCCATCTCTTGTCTTTTATATACTCTGTAATTTTATTTAAAATGGGGGGGGAACCCTTGAAAATATGTAACAGAAATCTGAACTGAGAAATTATTTTATTTCAGCTATAGATTAAATGCCAGTGAAGTATTTGCAACCCTAAAAACACCTTTAGACATAACAATCTATGATGCAAGTTCACAGCATTTGATTCTTTGTCACTAGCTGCAGTTCATAATTACCATATATAAGTTTAAGAAAATCACTAAAACCTGTGAAATAACTGAACCTTCCTCTCATATCAAAGCATCCTATAAATTCATATTTTTAAGGAATTCTAGTAAAAGCATTTAGAAGTTCATTTTCCTAACTGTAACATACTACCTATGAAATCTAACAATGTTATATTAGCAGGATCAGGTTCTTAGGTTAGAAATCTATCAGATACTCAGCTGCTATGAACTGTCATATCTCAGCTGGAGCTGATGTCCTGCTAGGACTAATTTCAGGCCAGCAAAGTGTTTCTGGCAGTACAATAGATACAAAATCGAGAGTGAAAACCTGTCTTCTTATACATGATAGAAGTATATTGAAGAGGTACATTTCTGAAAATGGCTCACTCTTACAGCTTTTCCGTCCAGTTTAAAGTTTCACTGGAATATTTTCACTTTCTGCAAAGACAGCATCACCAATAGAAAATAAAATCAAGCCAAGTTCTGAAATGTGCTTTACTTTTTTGCCATCAACTCTCACCCTTTTCCAGCTCCAGTTCCACCCAAAGTTTTTCCTAACTACAAATAAAAAGAAAATAAACATCCAAATGCTTGTAAAATTATTGCATACATTATTGGTTTTCTATGTATCTCTATTGAGTTACTTGAAATGTTGTAATTACCTATATTTCCTTTCTTTCGTGAAATGTTGGTGAAAGGTTTGGTTACTATGGTCCTTTATGGCTCTGGAAGAACTGACAAGTGGTAAGAGGAAAATAACTTTCCAGTCAGTACAAAGGAAAAGGAGTGTGGTCATTTCCACTGGCAGAATCCACTCTCTATCAGGCTCTACAGACTTTTCTGTGTCACCTTCTGCAGTACAGCATCTGGGCACAACATTTTCCTCTTATTACTTTCTTTTTCAGTGAAGACATTAAGTTTATAAAGATCAGGAAAAACTGGACATGGGGTGAGAAGTTTGAGAAAAAACGTTTGGTTAGGCAGTTTGTATTATTCTCCTCAGGACACGCCTGTGTCCCTGTGTTTTAGGATATATGATTTCTCTGTTGTTTCAAATCTCACACACAGCCACAAGTATCTCAAATCCTTCTTCAAAGCTATCATTTTTGGGCAGGCATCTAAGAAACCTGATTACTTTTCTTTATTATGAAACAAAGTGAGTTTTGTTTAATATATTCATGCTGAAATTTTAAAAATGGCATTATACTTCAATGGGAAACAAGATTTAGCTTGAACATTTGAAAATCAATCAGATTTCCTATCTTTAATCAAGTAGATTTCTCATGTCTAACAAGAATTAGTTTACTAACATTGTTTCCAAGAATATTTTTTAGCGGCTGGTAAGAAAGAGGAAAAAATATTTATTTCTCCTCTTTACTGCACAAGTATCATGGGAGTCATCTCCCTACACAAGACAAACTCAGCATTTTCAACTACTTTGTATGGATGATGCAGTTTAGTAACTAAAGCTATTATGACCCTTAGCAGACAAAATAAAATTATTCTTGGAAGTAGATGTGCGGGGCAAGGTTTTAAAACTTCTTCACATGACACAAATTGTTAACAAGAGAGTTACTAACAACAGGATTAGAAAGCTTTAATTACATATACACCATGATCGGGATGCTATTTGCAACACACTTGCATCTGGCAAGCTAGGCAGGACTGGAGTTTTTCAGGATATAATTGCAGGTGTGATTTTGAGAAGGGCAGCTATCTTCACTGGCTTGAAGAGGACACTAGCGCATATATAACTAATGAAGCATGCACCATCACGCAAAAGAAAAGCCTCCAAAGGCTTGAAAGGAGGAGGAAAGTAGGGAAACATTATCCCATCGTCCTTCCATGCTTCTGGAATGTGGGCAGATCATAGTAAAAGTTTAAGCAGCAGGAAGATTAAAGGAAAACTGTTAAAGCCAAAAAGGACACTCACATCATCTGGCATAAGTCAGTCGTGCCTCTGCAGACTTCAGTGGAGATTCACTGATTTACGCCAGTTGATGTTTTGACCCGACGGCTTCACAGAAGATACTATCGATTAATTGTGTGTTCTATTCCAATTAAAAGCTTCTCTTACCATCACAACACATCTTGCCCCAGCTGGAAGCCACTTTGGCATTTTTCTTTTGGCTAGAAAGCACCCTATAGGCAAATTCCAAAATCATAATAATAATTTAAAAAAAAAGGTCTGCATAAATTGTCAACTATTGTTTGTTATTATTTACCATTTTTTGGCACATACAGACATGTCAGGCACTTCACAGAAAATACTCTGAAGACAATTCCTTTCCCTGCAGAGCTTAAAAGACAAGGGCTAGTCCATTCTGCAAACATAGGACACTGCTTTACCAAAAATTATTGCAATTAATTCAGTGGCATTCCTCACAGTAGTAAGACTGTGCTTATTATACATGCTGGTAATTTCAGGTCTTGTGATGAACATGGCAAACAAGAGAGGGTAAAAGACAAAGATATTTTATAGAGAAATGCTTCAGATGGACTACATTGGCAAAGCTCTATGAACTTGAACATGTTTTCTGTGCATTTCATGTCCCTAGTCTTCACAAATATATCCAAACAAACCCAAATCAACCAACTAACCAACCCAAAAAATAAAAAAAACCCACTCAGAAAAACCCAACTCTTAGGGGCTTGTAATTTTTCAAGTACATGATGCTTAGCTTTTGGTTTCTACTGTGATACATTATAAATGAGGAAATCCTTAGCATTGGATTTAATAAAAAAGTGGAATTGGGAATGGTTGCAACTCTTCTGGAAATGTAACATCCCTATGGTTTCAAGCATGGACACCCAACCCTACACAGAGTAGTACAACAAGAGACCCTGACAAGACTTCTGCCCACCCTTCAAGGTAAAATGAGAAGTGGAACATGGGGGCAACTGTGGAACTGAAAAAGTTGTCAGATTTGAGGAGGGCTGCAGGGGAAAAAAGTTATAACGCTATAATGCTTAACAATGAAGATTGCTTTTAACTTCGCATCCTGAGTATCAGAAAGTCACCATCATAATTTCAGCACATCCAAAAAGAGGAGTGACATATCAACTCAAGTAAAAAATATTTCTAGGAATACTTGATGGTGTGAAGGCACAGTATCTTTCTAAATATTACTTGAAACCAACAAGTATTTAGTTTTAATGAATAAGGCAGATCCATACTGCCAAGGAGTGGTCAAAATTGATGTATTTGTTATATAGTGAATGTATAAAGGTAAATTCCCTTCTTTGCCTCATTCTCTGGACCACAGGTTTTTCATGGTAAGATTTCATTACTACTTTAGGCTGGGCCATTAACTTTGACAAAAGCTGCCACTTTAATAACTTCTGGTGTGACCGTGATATGATTTGAAACACAAAAGTTAAAAAAAAAATCTGCTAGACTTCTTTGCTTTTACAAGGCTTTTAGGAAAGTACTGCTATTTATCTATTGTTACTTCTAAGACATAGGTAGTATCTTGTTAGTTGTCACTCGTCTCAAAGGAATGAATATTGCAAACAAAGCCACAAGAAACAGAATCTGTGATGACAATTCTCATTCATGTGTTAATTTTCGAAAACACAATCTTGACCATTAAGAACATTTCCAAACTTATCTGTTAAACACACAGCACTGTATTTCCATCACAGTCACAAGATTCAAAACACGTTATTAATAGGTACTTTAGCAAACTCTTAACAGCTGCTGAGAACATGAGCATTTCTACAGCTTTTGGCAAGATCTAGCAGGTTTGAAAATCAGGAAAATGAGATCTGGCAATGATATTTTTAGAATCAAACCTTTCAGGGAAAAAAAAAAAATCATAAACTAAGCAACCATACATGCAATTTGCAGTTAAACTGTCAGTTGCACTACTCTGCTTCTTCTTATGTAGTTACATATTATGCTGTAATCTTTTAATTTGACAAGGGGAAAAGTTGGTATGATTACCAGAGGTACTCAAAGTTTAAAATTCCCATTGTGAAACAGCTGTTTATTGGTGTGCATATTTCTGAAATTGTATTTGCTGCTCTTTAAAGGTTACTTATTTCAAACTGAAATTGATGGAATGATCTTTTTCACTTCCTTCCTAAATGATTTACAAGAGTTATAGAGTGTTTTAATTTGTTATATTTGCTATACTGGTTTACCTAATTTGTATAAAATTGCTTCCTCTTTTGAAGTGTTTGATAAAGATTCATTTGAAGGATGCAGTGTTTCACATGCATTTATTACTACAGAAAAACTTTTTAAAAATCACACTGCTGGCAGTAGAATCCATGAGACCACTTCAGGTTTAGAAATACTTTCAGATAATCTATTTGGCTCTTATTTGTGTTAAAGAAATCACATTTTTAGAGGAGAGAGATATATTTTGCAAATTCTTATACTCCATCTGGAACTAGCATTTCATATTTATCAATTGATGGAAAAGAGAGTTCATCTGAACATGAGAACTAGGAGTCCATTTAATTTGTCATCTGTGATTATCACTTGGAAGTCAGTGAGTTTAATAAAGACAACTACTGTGTGATAAGGACAGTAAAGACACTATTAACCATGTCATTTAAATTGCTTGGGCTGGCATTGTGCCCAAGTCCTTCAGATCCGTATATCAACACACTTGTTGCTGACAAGGACTTGTTTCAGGGGGGAGATGAGGAACTCCATCCAAACTGAGTATGCTGTACAGATTTCTACAATAACTCATGAGAATAAACAGTATTACTCAGTCTTTGTATTTTTGATTCCTAGACAAGGGAACAATAAAACAACGACAAATAAGTGAAAGACTCTTTTCTTACTAAGGAAAAAAAAGAAAAAAGGGAGAAAGCATTTTTTCATTTTCCATTTAAAATTACTTAAATTCGCATTTTACAGGCATATTTTACTTGTAACCGCTATGCTGACAAACTAACAAAGACACCGCACTCAATCACTTGCTCTGCCAAATTTTATGATCCCGTATCTCTCCCACCCTTGCCTCCTCCACGGGATCTCTTGCTTTCACTTCATTAAGCCTAAAGTAGGAAGGAGAAAACCTCTGGTGGCTGCACACGGTTTATTTTCAAAACTTTAGTAAAACTTCAGTAACTTTATTTCGCTTCTGGCAAGAATCATGCCACAAAATAACAATGCCACATTTGGAAAAGATGCAATTAAGAAGATACAAGGATAATTTTACCCCCAATTCATACCAAAATAAGTACTAACATCTTTGATGGAAACGACCTACACGTTAATTCAGGCGTACTACTTCCACTGTAGAAAATAGTCAGAACAGAAACTTTTTCATTGTACTCTTCATCTGCTGTTTTCCTAAGCTATGTCCTGATTAAGAAAAGAAAGGTATTTGGAGGGGAGGAATTCATTAGCTTAACAATCATCTCAGTGTGTAAAAGCAGCTAATCTCTTTGCTAAAAAATCCTGTGCTTCCGAATATGCACGCCGTGTCCAGCAACAACTCGACAGTCGCCTGTTTATCACTTCCCAGCACGGGTGTGCTGGCTCTGCGGGCCTGAGCAAACACCCCAGGTACTCACAGTACACGTGGGCAGGATATAAGTGCTGGGGAAGAGGCTCTCTTACCTTCCACAAGCTGTCCTTCGCCGTCTTCAAGTGAAGATCTGGAAACACAAATCCAAACCCCCTAAAGTAAGAGCACAAGCAGCAGCCAGCCACACTTCTCTGCCGCTCCCCCCCGCCCCCCCACACCCTCCAGACCACTTTCCCACCGCTTGCACTGCAAACAGCAACTTTCCCGTGGCATTTATTTTTTACTGGTGAGCCATAAAATCGCCTGCTTGTCCAATTAATGCAAGCATCATTATTTTAATTTACCTTTCACCATCTCAAGTGAAGGAAAGAAAAGGGGGGGAAACAGGAAAGCAAATGCATTAAAGAAGCTTCAGAAACATGAGTTTCAACTCCTTTACGAGCCCAGATAAAGGTTAATAGTTAAACTCCTTCCTCTCCCTCCCACCCTCACAATTATTGATGCCCTTCAAGAAATGAAATATTTTTTGTTTTCATTTACCAGAGGCTAGACAAACTGTCAACATCTCCACTTTATTTACGGGTTGAGCAAGAGCAGTTCCTCAAACATCAACATTTTTTACGTTAATCCTGGAGAGAATCCACTTCTCTAAAACTAAAAAATTTGCCAACTTCTGTAGTATTTATTTTTAACGAACGAGAGCAAGAGCCTTGAGCTATCCTCCGCTGAGGAGGGGAAGGGGGAAAGTGCAGCTCCACTCTCCCAACTTTAAAGCTCTTTGCCCCACCTTCCCTCACCACTCAGCCCCTGATCACTCTCCATCCCACCACCCCCTTCGCCCCAAAAAGTTTCCCCTCCCGATCCCCCACCTGCTCCACGTCCAGTAGGATTTCAAGAGAGGAAACAAAATTTGCGAAGTGGTTCCTTTTGGGCGACTTCTTCAGCCCGTCTGGAGATTTAAACCTGAAAAACAAACACCTCTATTGAATGCAAACTAAGCTTTGGGGGTTGCCGAGTTAATTCCTCGGCAGACAGCTACTCTCAGTGTCTGGTTACACAAACATACCTACAGACAGGTTGGAGGGGAGTCCCTTAGAAACCAAGGAGAGGCGGGGGTAGGAAATAAAGTCAAAACAGGCAGAAAGGTTGGAGTAAGTGACTCCGGGGTGCAGGGGGGTAAGTAGGCTGGAGAGAGAGATGATTCGCATCTGGGAGACAGGTTTAATACGCGGCGGTTGCAGGGAGACTCAAAGCAAGGGCCAATGCGGGCAAAGTCTGAGACCCCAGAGGTCTCGACTGGGGATGGGGGGAAGGGAGGGGGTGTCCTTTCGGGTGGCTATGATAACAACTTTTTACAGACAACCTAAATAAAACAAAGGAAGGCGCTAACCCGGCCGGCCGCGGAGGCGCGGGCGAGAAGCGGGCTGCTCCGGGGGCGGGCGGCTCCGCGCCCTCCTCACCGGCGCCTCCTGCCCCGGCCGTGCCCCGCCAGCCCCTCGCCGCCGCCCCGCTTCCCTGCCGCTGCCCCCGGGCCCTCGCAGCATCGCGCCGGGCACAAAGCCCCGGGAGGCGCGGGGTAAGAGCGGCGGGGAGAGCGGTGACAGCCGCGGCGAGCAGGAAAATTGAAAACAAAAAATAGTTACTAGGGACAAAAAAAGAGGTGGAAAGACGACCACCCTAATAAGCCGCCGTGATCGTGCTGGGGAGGCGAGTCCGTCCTCCCGGGGGCAGCGCTGCGGGGCGCGCTCCTGCCCTGCCCTGCCTGAGGGGGACGCGGCGGAGGGGAGGGGAGAGGAGGAGGGGAGGATGGG
>VYXF01011906.1:830029-947876 GCA_013397295.1 Polioptila caerulea
GGAAGGGTTGCCCCGCTTGAATTACACTGGCTTTGCTAGTCCAACAGAAGGGACTGTGGGGAAACGAGAGCCAGCTGAGCCCTCCTGCCAGCCTCATCGGGGCTGAACTTGAGGTCAGTGGAGCACAAAACTCCTCCAGGGAAGGAGGAAACAAATGTTCATGGATCGGGTATCGACAAACTTGAACGAGTGGGAGGGAGAGGAGGAGAAGGGACAGTCAGAGCTGCCTTCATAAAACTGTAAACAGTGGTGTTGGGACAGAGTTGAAAGGAAATTGCCTGGCAGCTGCTTGGAGTTTCCCTACTATGCTTGCCCCAGCGAGAGACGAGAGCCCTTTACTGGAAACGTGAAGCCTCCCCCCACCCCCGGGAACCGCATCCTGCGGCAGAAGCTGTCCATCTCCTCGCGGGTTCCCCTCCGGGTTACGGTCAGCCTGGCCAGGGAAACCTGGAGAGAAGAAATCCCGTCACTGCTGATTCAGGCCTTCGCACGGGGACACAATGCACTCCAGTGTCCCGGCCCTCGCAGCTCCTCCTCCTGCCAGGCGAAAGGTGACTGCCCCTTCCACAGGCCGCCTCTCTGTTCAGGCACTTATTAAATTGGCCCAGTCTGCTGGCAAGGAGAGAACTTCCCATTGATTTTTACAAACTGTGAAACCTTAAGCCTGTATCAGGTGATGAGAGAGAGGGGGAGATCAGGGGGTTTCAGCACTTGCAAATCTCTTCATTTCATCACTTTAAAAAGGAATTTTTATCTTCAACCATATTGAAGATAAATGATCTATTAATAACAATAAATGAGAGTTCGAAGAAGAGAGACCCAGGTATTCAGTTTTTTTAAATGGACTTTTGGTTTAGAATTGATTTTTTGAACATTGCTTCAGCAATGGTTTTTCATAAGATACAATATTTGATTTTTCCACAAGATATCAAGAACAGATGCATCTAAGTAAACAGATACATGTAAGTACAGACTCTTGCAGAAGGCAGTGCTCATTTTGTCCATGTGAGCTTTGTGAATGATTTATTTTTGTAGCCTTTAAGCATAATAATAATAATAATAGAACATATGTGTCCATTTTATTGCCATATTTCCAAAGTTCATACAACTCAGCAAGCAATGAGCATTTTTGTTTCAAGCTGGGCCTTAGACATATACTTTATTAAAAAGAGAATTCCACAAAACCCAGACCTGGTAAAACTGTGTACAAAGGGCCAGGGAGTTGCTTTATTACAATAGTTGCGCCTAACATGCATGAAGGTTCAGAACTGGCTCCATTCTTACTTATCTTACCAGCAGGCCTGTGACATCCCAAGCCAAAACTGTATAATCATTCCATTATAAACCACACATTTCCCAGTTGTAAATGGTCATGGTGAAAAACGTATTTGTGGCTTAATTTTGGTGTGAAGAGTCTCAGGCTGGACATTTTTTTCCACTCTGTAAGATTTTGAAATTAGGCAATTTGGTCAATTGTTTGGCTTTGGAAAAAGTAGAAGAGGCTATTATGAATTTATTTTCCAGGTTTTAATACTTAGAAGAGGTCTGGTTTTTAAGAGTGATCTTCAATCATTTGAGAAAGAACTTGAACCTATGCATTAAAGTTTAAGGGGAATTTATGATGAAATTCAGCAGAAATGGGAGAGAGCTCAAAGTCTTTTTTTTGACAGTTATATGTGGTACATAGGCTGTGCATTGTAGGTAAAACATAGCTGAAGTTCCAGAAGTCAGTTTGGAAATATAGAGCAGTGCGAGTGAAAAGTTATGATGAGATAAATACTTCAGTGTGATATACTTATAACGCACATGATACTCCGAAGGACCCAGTTCTGTATCATCTTATATAGATGGGAACACTTCTCAATTTGTCAGTGAAACCTGGGGTTCAGGATGTGATAACAAACAGCCAAGCAATGTATTAAGTTGTGGGGGAAACTAATTTTGTTACCATTCATGATGTGATTAGAGAAAGCAGGCACTCTGCAGTCCAAGGATCCCCCTACATCTAAGAGTCTTGTGCATCACTTCTGGAAATGGCTCTCAGAATCGGATCAGAGCAAAGATACACAGGCCCAAAGATTTTACAGCTGGATATAGTGATCCTGGAAATATTTCCCTCTGATTTTATTTTTGCCTTAAAGACATAGGTATTAGAAACACCAAGTGGCAGGATACAGTGAAACCCTAGATATAAAAAAGCAAAAATACGTGTTTAGGAGATGGAGACAAAAGAAAGGGTAGGAAGGAGACAGTTGCAAGGACACTACACAGTGGATTGACTGACTGAATTAAGGATGCAACTAGTGAAACTTTAGGAAAGGTCTGCTGCCAAAAGCCAGTCAGTCAAAGAAAGAGTCCTTAGACTCATGTCTCCATCTCTATCTGTATTCTATGCACAGCTATCTACCTACCTGTGGGACTCTGTCTGCATTAACACCTTAAGTTTCTGAGCTGTAGGCTGGTAACAGGCTGCAATTTTTCCCTTCCCCATGTGCTGGGAAGAGCAACTTCTCTGTCCCCCACAGAATCAGGGTGACAGCTGGGAAGGGGCACTGAGAAGACAGAGGTAGCCATCCTTCTGCAACCTGGGGTGTATGTAATGCACACAGTGCCCTACAATGTTGGAGAACACTGAACTCGTGCTGGATGAACTGCTATGTCAGCTCCAGAAACGTTCTACATTTTCTCAGCATGAGAAATGAATATCAGTCAACATGTTCCACCAACACCCACAGTTGTCACTGCCACTTAATGGGGCTGCCTTAAGGCCCTGCCACAGACTGACTACATAATGCAAGTTCATGGAGACTGGACTTCTGGCACAAGCCATGTGTAGCACTGTTCCACTGTGCATTACACGGGCACGGTCACGCTGCTCACGAGTATCACTTAACAGCACACATCATCCAGCAAACCCACAAAACAATGCTGTGAGACCTCTCCAGCATGGTCAAAGTATCCAGCAGAACGCACACTGAAGAATGCTCTTCAGCTAGGGCTCAGAGCCTGGGCCCCTGAGCTCATGCTTGGCATTCACTGTCATTGTTCTGCTTAGAAAATGACCTTAGGAGTCACCCTAAGAGACACGTCGTCACCATCTCCCTGGTGGTGCATGGTGTTGATGAGACACGTGTTGAGGTGAATGGACCACAGGTTGAGGAAGAAAGGATGTGTGGGTCTGAGGGGGATCACACCCACCTCTCTGTCAATGCCACCATACTGCAAATATATAATGTCTAAAAAAAAGTTGCCTGAAAGGAGTAAAGAAGACTGAAGGAAGAGTGTGAAAATGGAGACAGTTGCAATTCTTCATTTATCCTTAGGCTGATGTCCCCAAGAGGAAGTCCAATGGCCACAGTTCTGCCAAGAACAGGAGACAGGCTTCGTTAGGAAGAGCCAAATAAAAATTGGCGGTGTTAATGCTTGGACTTGATGATCTTACAGGTCTTTTCCAAACTAGATGATTCTACAATGCTATGAAAATGTGACAGGTTCTTTATGCAGTTTCTGTAAAGGCTCTTAACTAAAACAGGGACTGTATTTATTCTTTGTCAGTTGGCCTGGTGCATGTTGTGGCCTCTCAGTAGTCTCAGTTTTTGTGGTCCAGGGGTCCCAGAACAAGCAGATTGTATTGCTGGCCCAACATGGGGATGCTGTGCCTGGCCCCCCTGCAGCCAAGGTCACCTTGAGCAGCTGAGACACTGCCTCGGGGCACGTCATCTGGCCCTATTGAATCTCCTTTTCTCTTTCACATGCTGTTGGTGTTGTCCTGGCTTGTAAGAACACCATGGTGTCACCTTTTAGCAGTGTGAGTGGAGCAGCCCTTCTGCTCCCCTCCTGGTGTCACGCTTACAGATACTGAAACAGCAGGAGGAAAATCAGTGGCTGCCTTTCAGTGCTCAGTAAGTTACAACCTTGTGCCATCCTGTGGAATGAAATGTGCCAAGGGGGGGAAAAAGCCACAAACAGTATTTAGTTTTCCATGTGCTTTAGTGCGCAACAACTGAGTGTGCTACTCAACATCTGCTAGCAATATTTAACTTCTGAAAGTGTGAGTTTAGGTACTATCAAATGGTTGGTTCTGATCCTGGAAACCTCTTAAATGCATAGCTCTGACATACATTAATTGCTTTCATTTAAGTAAGAAGATTATTCCGTTATCATCAGGTAATTGATTTAAAAGTGTTTCACCGTATGTTTACACTTGATACGAATTGGTGTGACCAAGAATTTAATCATTTAATAGATTTAACCATTTAATAAAATCTGATGGTCATTGCATTACACTAACATCTGATGACATTTGTGTAGTTCTTCCTTGAGGAGGAGCTGCACAACTCAATTTGTGTGCAGGAGGAACATTTCAGGGACTTTAGACTCCATTTTTTCACCAAAGGCTTTGAAAGGGATTATTGTGTATGAAAGGTAGACCACTGAGCTGTGCAGGCGCATGCAAGAGCAAATATTCACAATGCACGCTTTTTTACTGACTATATCAGTATATCCTTTGTGGTATTGTCTTTGTAGCATTGTCTATATATAGATTTTCTGTTTTATGGACTTTTTTGTGAAGCTACCTGCTCATCATCAACCTGTTCTGGTGTTTTTTGCTGTTATTGTCTACCTGGTAGATGCTGGTGAAGATAGTCTCTGAGAAAATAATACACTTTTAGACCAGCTGCGGAGGCAAAAATCTGCCAAGTCCCCAAAATGCCTTTTGAAAACCAAATTCTGATAAAAGCTTTTTACATTTTCATCTTATAGAGGTGGCCAGCAGGGTAACACCATAAAATATACTGCCTTTAGCCTTGTTGTTGTAAACCAACTTCTATTGATATGCAAGAATGTTTGAGAAGACTTTCATTTGACTTTGCACGTATCTTGGGGTCATTTGCAGTATTAAGCAATCTTAGAGGCGGTCTTTAGCAATAGATTTTAAAAGTGACAAAGTAAAAATGCCCTGTAAATATATTTCCAGTGGAAAATGCCTTTCTGACCAAAAGAGTTTATTGTGGTTTCTAGTTTGAGCTCTCATTTACAGTTGATGACACTCATACCTTTAAAAGCAGTTATGTCAGGTTGTCAGTCAATGATAACGGTTAAGGATACTTGTTCCAGAAATGCCTTTGGCCTATATTCAGTTTGCAAATAATTTTTTTGGTTTCAGAGAAGCATTGTTACTGCTCTAAAGAATGCACAGCCATGGAATTCAGCTCCTTATAATTTTGCTTAATATAGTGTTATTTCTTCTCTTAGTATGAATGGAAAGGTGACATAAGTTTATAGCAGATTTGCTTATGACTACGAATCTTTCTCTAAATGTTCTGCATTTATTCTCTCTGATATTTTAACTATTCATATATTTGTTTGGTCCCAAAGCAGCATATATTGTATTTGTTTCCCTGGAGTTACCAAGCTCTTCAGTGCCTCACTGCAGCTGATAGAGTACATTTTAATGTTGAGGGAAGCTGTAGAAACACAGCTTCGGTTCAGCAAACTGTAGCTCCCTCCTACTTGGATGTAAAGATGCCTTCTTCTTCTCCATCACTGCCATCTTCCCTTAAAAATTGTCATAAACTCTTACTTCTTTGTATAATTCTTATTTTTAAATCAGCCGTCTTCTCTTCCCTCCTCCCACGCCCCCTCCCCCACCACAAATATGTTACTCAGCTTTTGAGACAATAGCTGTAATTTGGCTATAATTAGAATCTGATCAGAGCAGGGAGAATGGGAGAATACAAAAAAATCATCAGATTCCAGAAATGTGATACCATAGGCCAGATCCCACTTGCTTTGCTAATGAAAGCTGACTTGCATAAGTTAGATGAACATAATTTTAATCAAAAGGAAAAAAAAATCTAATAATATCAGCTGTTACAGAGCCTAAAAGAGAGAAAAAAATCAAAACAAAACAAAAAAAGCTGAGGTCTTTAAGTAAAAAAAAAAATCTTCAAAGGCGTATAAAGTATTTTGATTTAATCCTGCTAACATCTGCCTGTTTTGAACCCGAAAACAGCCTAATGTTTATCTAATTGTCTTAGTACATTTTGTAATTAAACTAATTAAGGAAAACATCTTACAGCTTTTCCCTGTAAAGGACTTCCCCCCTTCTCACTCTCATAACAGAAACTGAAAATAATCTCTTTTGTTTGCAGGGTAGATAAAATGAATTCCCTCTTATAGGCATATTCTCCAGCAAAACCCTATTAATATTGGAGACTCAAGAAGCAATTGAATCCTATCCAGAGGAAGCAGAAATTGCTCTCCCCTGAAACCTTTTTCTGCAGAAGGAAAGTTTTTGATCTCAGGAGCTCTCCTTCCCCCCACTCTCAGCTTCCAAAGTCCATAAAAATGCTTCTAAGCAAAATTAGCTTCCAAGTCCATAAAATTGCAATATATCATTTAAATCATGACTTTTATAGCATCCTTTTTTTAGTACTGGAAAGGGGAAACCCATGAAATGGTGTGAAGACATTCTAGGCTTTGAAGATGGTTAGAGATATGATGGTATTTTCAGCACACCTTCTCATTGCCATGAAATGAAAAGTGCTTAGTTGATTAGCAGGCTGATCCAACGGAGTGAACTACAATTAAAGTCAGTGGCAGTTTTGCCAGAGTAAGAATTGCATGAACAGCCATCCAGGGACTTCTTAACTACTTTCTCAGAACTGGAATTAAATCTCTATTTATTTATTTATTTTTTTCTCCTAATGCTCCATCTACCTTTCTTATTTCTTACGGCTACTCCTGCTTAGACTCGATGAGTTCTGCTATTAAATAGTTTATATCACCCTTATATATCTAAATAAAACCAAATTTGCAAAGAACACGGGCTTTTTGGTCTAAAGGTTGTATCAATTTTCACATTTGAATTGCGTTGAGACTTAAATTCTGTCTCTGCTTCATGAACAAGAAAGTCCAGGATTACTTTGTGTGAGAAATGTGAAGTACTGAAATAGCACATTTTGTGTTAACACCTAGGCAGTATTGGTATTAAATGTTACTGATATGAATCATGTATCTAGCTCTTGCTCACATGTGTCTGTGAACAACCAGGGCAGCGTCAATTCTAAAAACACTAATTTTCTGAGACATCTGCATGCGGCACCTTAGATGGTGTTAGGGAACTCTGCAAGAGTCTGCTCCCACTGGACTCAGTGACAAAATTTCTGTTGCCTTCATGGGAGGAATACATATAACCTATTAATGTGGGCCCATGCCTGTTCTTGAGAAGCAGGATTCCCTTGCTCACCTGGGAAGCCCACAGGCCGCAAGCCAGGAATTGTGTCATGCCTTTGCTCTCTGTAAGTTCTGCTCTACCGAGTGGTGAAGACATAGAGGGACCCAGTATTCACCCATTCTGACTTTGAAGGGGTGGGGTTAAGACCCCTAATGAATATCAATGTCTGTTCAATGAGTAAATAGTTTGTTCCCCTCAGGAAACAAATAAGTACATTACATTTAGGGATGCAAAGGACAATACATTTTGAAAGCAAGTGTGAAAAATGTCAGTTGCTATTTCTGAGGTTTTTTCAATAATATCCCCAGAGCTTAATGCTGTATCCCCACACACAGCCTGTTCCCTTCCAAAAACATATGGTCATGATCATGATTTCACATCAGAGTGTTTGACATGCAGTTGTTTTATACATTGTGCAAGTGAATGGAACTGACACTGCTAACTTTATTACACTGTACAATTTCAATGACCAGATCAGGTGCAAGGGCTGAGAATTGCTCCTGTCAGCTTCAGCTGCTCTCCTAGTGTCAGGAGAAGTAAATCAGGTTCAAAATGCTTTTGTGTAAATATAATACAAACCAAGAAAAAAACCAACAAATCCCTCTCTCTAGCAATGTTTTCACATACTGTTTCAGCCAGAGAAACCAGCTACGAGGATGAATTTTATTTCTGGAGACTGCCAAATATCTGTGCAGCAGAGACATTTTAATTAGTCAAGAGCAGCCTTTTCATTTGGACAAAGCAAAACAGTACTCACACCAACATTTAAAAAATGGGACATTGTGTCTATCACTGTTCTCACAATTATCAGTATTTTGTGCATGCATCTCTCATCTTCACTAATGGTACTATCTATTTGTAATGTTAATGCTTTTTAAGTGAAACCTATGAACAGCAAATGTCAGCCAGACTGAGAACAGTTCAGAGTGAAGGTGTAATTTTACAGATCAAGTTCCTTGCATATAAAAGTTTGATATTTCTTCTTGTGTTCCTGGAGTTCTCTCTGCCTTCTTGGCTGTTAATTACATCTCCCTGTTTCTATTCTTCTTTTCTTCTCTCCTTGTGTATCTAATGTCGTCAAACTGATTAGCCACTAAATTACATTGCATTCAGGTAACAAGATCTTTGTTATTGATTTGCTCTGAAGGCTTTCTTTGACAGACAGACTGGCAGAATCCTTCATCCAGGTTAGAGAATAATCTATTTGAAGGATTCTTCCAGATGTCACTACTATAGCAACAGCTTCTATAGTGTTAATGCTGATATTAAATAGGGTTCAGCCCTGCATTACCATCTAGCCATATGGCTCTGTTTTTTTAAACTTGAAAATGAGTTTGCTGCTTCTTCCATAGGGAGAGCCGCCTGTCTGTACCTTCTCATTATTTTCACTACCGACTCCTTTATCGCTTCCAAAACCAGATTGTAAACCTCTCAGAAGACCATTAAGAATGAACTCAAATTATTTTTTTCATCTGTAGATCTGCTGAGTCTTCCTCAGCAAATTGTGGAAATCTGTGAGATTGTATAATTTTCTTGTTGTTTAACTCGATATTTCAGACATTTTCTGTTTACTGTCAGTTGCTTTCTTTCCTAGGTAGGCTGAGTTGTGTCCATTTCATTTCCTCTCATCTCTCTCTCACTCTCACAGGAGTTCCAACCCAACTTCCTTTGTCTTCTGATTTCCAGAGGCTGCCTAAATTTCCAGGATATCTTATATTCCTGGAGCCCCTGATCTCCTCCCCCTGCTGGTAGAAATCTTCTGGGTAGATCATTTTCCCTCTGGATGTGGCCATCTTTAGTCTCTTTTCCTCCTTTTACTTGAGTATGAGGGATGAGATTTAGCCAGCCTGCACGTTCTGTGACCCCATTTTTTATTTCTAGTAGATACAATAAATGCATCACAGCATCAGCCCTGAAGACCACCCAGGCCTCCTCTCTGATCAGACCCCACCAGCCAGACCCCAACTCACAGAGTGAGGAAACCCCACCAAACACAATGGGAGCAGCAGAGCTGGTTCAGATGCTGCTGTGGAGAGCTGTGAGATGAGCTGTGGACAAGGACCAGGGGAAGGTGATGTGAGGGAGTGGGGCAAGGCATAGGCTGGGTGGGAGGACCCTGTGTGAAGGTGGGTAAGCAGCCTGGTCTGGATGAGGAAATGCAATTTCTCAGCCAGGCTCCTGGGACATGGACAAGAATCCAATGGCAGGAGTCACCTGAGATCATGCTGCAGGATGCATGGAAGGCTTTTTGTTCCCACAAAGCATTGCTCAATTAGTGAGGTACTTTATGAACAGAGTTAAAAAAGACAGGAAGGATGGTCTTGTAATTATGGGATTCAGTGGCAAATCAGGAAATCTGGGTTTAATAACCAACAGTGACACAGATTTCCTGCGTGACCTTCTCCGGATCACTTACTCATCCTGTGACTCAAGTCCCAGTTCGAAATATGGGGCAACAACACTTCTTTTCTCACACCTTTTATCTGTCTTGTCCGTTTGGGCAGCTCTTCCCATGGGTAACGAGTCTCCTCCAGCTACACATAGCACCTTTCCCCAAAGAGGTCACTTACAGTTTGGTTCCCTCCTCCAGTGAAAATACTTTGCTATTACTTCAGTTCATACAGATTGTCATGGATCTGGCAAGAACAATCATAAAATCATAGAGTCACAGAATAATAGAATAGTTCGGATTGGAAGAGACCAGTTCCAACCCTCTGCTATGGGCAGGGACATCTTCCACTACACCAGGTTGCTCAGAGCCCCATCCAACCTGGCCTTGAATGCTTCCAGAAATGGGGTATCTACAACTTCTCTGGATTACCTCTTCCAGGACCTCACCACCCTCACAGTAAAAAATTTCTTCCTGATACCTAATCTGCACCTACTCTCTTCCAGTTTAAAGTCCTTCCCGCTTGTCCTGTCACTACATACCCTTGTAAATAATCTCTCTCCATCCTTCTAGGCTTCTTTAAGGTACTGCAAGGCTGCAATCAGGGCACACCAAAGCTGTCTTTTCTCTTTCCCTGAGTAGCTATTCTGATAATATGCTTCATGGCCACCTAACTTTGAGGAGCCCCTTTTCGTCTGAAATAACTGTATTTTTCTCAGAAGAGAAATTCTAGCACAGTAATAAGAGAGGTGATCCCACTGATATATCACTAAGTAAAATCTGACATGCAGATATAATGAAAACATGAGGCAGTTTAATAATGAAAAATGTATTATCCTGAGCTAATGGTTGAAAAATGTTTAGTGAAGGATTACACTGAAGTAAAAAACCACAAGAAAGACACTCAGATAGATTAAACATTGGGAATTCATTTGTATGTCCAGACAATCTATGGTCTGTAATGTACTTTTATGGCACGACAGGATGCAAAGGAATCCTTTTTCAAAAGACTTATTATCCTGGTAGGACTTCTGTAGCCTTCATCAAACGCTAGGGGCTTTGAAACTCCTATGTATCCCCAGAGTCCTTTGGTGTCACACCCACTGAGGGGTGCGCAGTGGACCAAGAACCCAAGGCTGCCTGAGGGAGAAGGGAAATGCTGGCTATACACAGGGGAAGAACTGGATATTAGTGAAAGACTTTGTGAGACCAAACAGAATTGATTAGTGGGTGAATCCCTGCACAAAGTAGTGCAGTGGGACTGGTGAAGATGGGCCTGGGCTAAAATGCTGAAAATGTGTTGAATACATGCCCTATAGAGACACAAGACGTTGTTTGTTTACTGGAAATCTTGGTTCATGCTCTTTAACCTGCCTAGAGGCATTGCATTACTGTATCTTTGGGACTTTTAAAAGAGACTCCAGAGAAAGAGTTCTACTTAACCTCAGCCCCTTCTGTCTTCTGAAAACAGGCATGGAAGGGGAAATCTCAGGCCACTCTGTGGTTCTTTCAGGCTCCCACGTGTCTTGGTAGGGCACATGGATGCCTCTGTCAAGCAGGCAGCAGTCTTGGTTGGTTTCATGTGCTCTGAAGACAGCATTACAGTGAAAGCACTGCAGGCTTTCATAAAATGTTCTGTCTGGAAGCTTTGCTTATTTTTTCCCTGCTCATGACCAGTCTCATTTTGCCAGCTATCCACAGTGCAGGGATGTGTAAATTGTTGTCTCACCTGAAACTGAAGGTTTCTGCTTGGTGCCAGCTATGAGAACAACTCCTCTGCCCTGCCCTTGATCTTTTTTATCTTGCTGTTGCTCTTTTAATTTCTGTCATATCCTTGAGATTTTTTTTTTTTCCTTTTCCATCACCAACGACTTAATTTTTTTAAACTTTTCCCAGCAGCACGCAGTGTTGGTTGGATTACAAGGAGGGTAGTGCTTTCACAGCATTGGACAGTGTCCACTGAAGGGCAGGAGCCAATGGGACCAGCTCTGGAGAGTTGTGATCAGTTTTTATGGGTAGGAGAAGAGACCTGAGATGCTAGGGGCTGTTAATGAGCCTTTTGTCTCAACCCTTCTTTTGACTGAGATGGGGTGTGTCAGACCCCGGGCTGGCATGACTCTAGATCTCAAGAGGCCAGGCTAGAAATAGCCTGATGTTCCTCATTTGCTGATGATGGCTTGCAGCCATTTCTTCCCTGCACTGAACGCTTCTTTGCACGCCAGCATTATGGACTATTAACTGGTAAGCCAGCTCTAACAAAGTCGCTGCCCACCACTTAGGCACATCTATTGCATCTTAACCCACCTGAGTGTCCCAGTCAAAGCCTTTCCACAGTCAGGGCCAGCTTCTTCATGCTTTTGTTGTCTGGCTATGTGGTCTGCGATTAACTCTTGTCATGCCTTCACATTTTAAAAAAACAATGTCTTTGCAGGAGTCATGATCACTAATGCTTTCAAAATGTGCCCACCAAGTCATTATTTGAGGAGCACAGTGAGCAGTGAAGATGCTTCACATTACCAAATTACTAGGAGCTTTGTAAACAATTTTCTGTAAAATTTTCTGCTCTATTTTCTACTGTAGTTTCCCATTGTCTCTTTGCTTTTTAAAATTTGTAAGGTTTATTTTAAGACAACAGCTCCCAGAGCATAAAAATCAACATAAAATCTTTTAAGAGCTAGTTTACATTGACCAGCTGTCAGAGAAACAGAGAAACGTGTGGGATGGTGGTCGACAACATGTGTACAGAGGAAGGTAGGCATTTTAGAGTTGTTAAATCCTATTGCTAAGCCCAGGGCTTAACAGGCTTCACATTTTTTTGCTCCAGGGTATCATGGTACAGTGAAAGCAAGCTGATGGGCTCCATTAGCATGAATGATAGCTTCCTTCCACACACAAGTCAATTTGCAGGTAACGTTTCTTTTCACACTGTCAAGAGATAAAGGAAGCCTTTCTGAAAGTGTCCCAGAGCTGATCTTAGGGCAAGGGAGGGTCTCAGTTCAGTCAAAGCAAATGTTTGCTGACATTGTTCAGCTATTTTGGAAACTGTTAACCATTGTTTTCAGCCTGACAAAATTAATAAGTGTATTCCCTGAATCTGAACATTAATCTCTGTCATCACGAGCTTCACTTCTTTAAACTTCAGGAGTGTTTTTGTTAAAATCTTGCTTGCATTTGGTTAGTAAAAGGGTTTAGGCCATTCACAAACCTCTATTCACACAATAAATGCTGCACGCATTTCTCAAAACCAATTTTTAAAAGATATGTGTGCCTTTATAAGTTCTCCTTGCAGACTTGTGCTTGCTTCCTTTGCCATTTGGTTTAGTCGGATCTTTTGCCAATGAATGAAGTGGGACAAATGAGAGAACTTTCAAAAAAATAGACTGTAAAAGAAAGCAGCATGTTAGGCTATGGAAATCTAAAGAAGACATTATTAGGGCCAGGCATAGAATACTTGAAGGATTAGATTCCAAAACAGCATGGGTGTTACATGCAGCATATTCTAGCTATTAGGCAATACTTGATGTCACTCTTAGCACTTTTAAGGAGACATTTCACCTGCATGCTCTCATGCACCAGAAGAGTTAAAACACACATAAATTACTACCTAAAAAGGCCACATGTGAAAACTCTTAAGTGGCAACACTGCTGTAAATATTTATGCTGGAGTTAGGCACCTGCATATAACGTGCCCACAATTCTTTAACAAGCTGTGGTTAGATTAGATGTTATGGAAATAGCAAAAATGTAAATAAGATAAAATGTCTTAGGACTGATCCAGAAAGTAAGTGCAAGATCAGTGGTGAATTTTCAGGACTTCCCAAGACAGGGAAGAAAAAAAAAGGTGGTCGGGTCAGACCAAACCATCGGTTTGTGGCTGATCTCTGCTTGTTTTCCCTCAAAACTTTTTCAGGGTCCTGGTGGTAGCTTTGTGTTGTTCCTTTCATTGCAGCTCTGCATGGAGCAGTTGAGAGTATTGACTTAAGCAAGGAGAGTTAACAGGGCTCATGATACTATCACTCAGGCTGTCTGCATCCTTCTGTTTCCTGGGGCTTCACCCCCTAGGGCTTAATGTCATTAAAATTGCTGAAAATACTACACATAACAAGCGTAGCAGCACTTTCCAAAGACTGATGAGATCGCCTGGCAGCTTGTACAGATCAGAGTGAAACTCTGGCCCCATGAAGTCAGTGTTAACATCCTGCTAACTTCAAGAAAGTAAGATTTTTACTCTTCCGATGTATCTGTCTGCTAAAGCATGCCACTGCTGCCCCTTCATGCTCTTTCATTTTCCATTTCATTACTGAAAGGAAACCCTGCTCCAGTTCATAAGGTACCAGGAACTAGAAGTGTACAAGGAAATTGGCAGGAACTGACTTTTGGTTTATGGGCAGACGGTCTGCATTTGTAATGAAGTTTTTTACAAGAACCTCCATGGCTTTATAAAAGTTCTGTTCTCTCTCCAAGGGCATCATGGCTCTGTCTCATTTTTGGGCATGGTGCAGCATGCCTTATTCACCCAGTAGTGTTTGCCACAGCCAGACATAACCTTTAATATTAATTTATTTTGGGCAGATAATACAACAAGCTCCACTGTGGCTTACTAAAGAAGAAGAATTTCGATGAACAATGTCTCTGAAGGAAGTCTTTGCTTACATCTCTGACCTGCAAGTTGCTGGAGGCTAGGAGAGTGTTGTGGTTGGGAAAGTGTACCAGGAAAATATTGCTGTATTTTATCTTGTTTTGCACCCCTCCAAAGTTATGTGCTTTTGGCCCCTGTCCCCATGTTTATTTGGGTTTTGCTTTTTTTTGTGGGTTTTTTTTTTTTTCCTTATAGATATGGGAAGCAGCCCATCCCAAACAGAAGATAAACAAACAAAAGAAAATATTAAGAATATTTTTTAAAAAGCATGCACAGAGGGAGGAGAGGTGAAGAGAAGACACTGGGGGGGTAAAATACCTAAGTGATCACAAGTGGCAAAAATGATAAGCAGAGATATAGAGGCGAGTCTGCGGGTTGAAAACAGGGAAACAGAACAGGGGACTCTCGGCAGGGCAATCCAGCCCTCATTCCTCCTTTGAGGCACCCAAGAAGCCGCCAGATGGTGACCAGAGGTATTCTGCCAGGATATGAGGCAGGGCCAGACATTAGAAACAGGTCCTACAGTCCCCGACTGCCAAATTTTCCAGGCACACAGTATTAGCTCAGAGTGTGGTGGCACGCTCCTGTTCCTTGCCTTCTTCTGGTGAGGAGAGCTCGTGGCACTTTGTGTCTGGGTGGAATGGGTTGGTGAGGCAGTGGAGTGAGGGCAAGAACTCATAAAAATATCATCAAGGTGTATGCAAAGCAGTCTCTCATGATGGACATCATGTTTTCTTGTAGAGCAGCATGTGAGAGAGCAAGGCTCATAAACTGGCAAGCCAGCAGTAGATGGGAATGCCTTGAAAGGGCTGAGGCTGCCAGCAGCTCAGGCTGCTAAAGTACAAGACTCATAGCTCTAATCTGCTGCAGCCCCCCTCTAAAGCAGTTTTGCATCATTCTGAGGTAGGGAATAGTTGTGCACCTCTGTTTCTAGTGCCTTTCATGGCGCCACTCATATCCCAGGAGACCAGATTTGATCAGCCTGTTTCCAAGTGTCCAAAATTCTCTGTTTCTGAACCACAGAGGATCTAAGGAAAAGCAAAATCAAGTACAGCTGATCCATGGCTATCATGGCTGAAAGATGGACTCAAAGAGTGAGTTAGACCCTGGGCTACCTTTTCTCATCCATACCATTTGGAGTCTGAGATATTTGTGCAATAAACTTATTCTCTGCACCAGCTTCCTGGGAAATAAATAAATTCACTGAGCAGTAAGAAAGCTCATGTATCACTTTTGAGGCTATAAGTGGCATTTATGGTATTAGAGGTTTCTATAACATATTTTTGACTGAGTAATTTACTTAGCATTTTTGAAAACAAAGCCATGTCCTTTATGGTTCACCTACACCTTCTGTCTGCCTGACAAGGTTTAATTATCAGTTTGAGTTGGGCTTCTCTGTAGTCAAGAGTGGGACAAGAATGAAGACAATCTTCCTTAGATGCAAACTGCTACAGCTGCTTGGATTTTTCTTGGAACTCCATGCTGTAAGAGAGGACTCTGCACGCCTCAGGGCATCAGCCCTTACAGGTGAGGCAGTGGAAGGTCTGCACTGATGGAGAAAAGGTCACTGAAAAGATGGACAGTTAATGCAGGCAGAAATCATATTTTTAGTGTTTTTCTGAAGATCTTTACAGGTATTATAGACAACGAGCTGTCAACCTAATGGCAAGCCATTGCTAGATGAAAGCTGGGGATGGATCCACCTTCCTCCCTTCTCCACTGCTCCTTCTGTCCTCTGCTGCATCCATTTCTCTGCTTCCTCAGGCACTGGGTACCTGGTTCCTTGCAGTGATAACAGATGGATTTAACTTATTTGACAGGTTTGTTTTTTCAGAAAGATCTCAGAGAACTAGTTTGGGAGGAACTGAACTACAGCCCCACTGTGAAGAAGGGACTTTGCTGCTCTCTCCACTCCCCACACTGGGCTGACTGAGGAGTCTGATATCCTGTGAGAGGAAAATTCCCTCACTGAACCATATATATGTTGTTAGCATAACTGTTGCTATTATCTTTCCATGCAGCCTTTTCCTTAGGGAAACACGACTGAATACCTCACAGCCTGTGTTAGAGGTCTCAGGAATCACCAGAGTGCACCTACTATACCTCTTTAGGGAATTTGTCTGTCCTGCATCTCTTGCACATGCAGTGTACTTGTACCCAGAGCCACAGGGGTGGCCATCTCTCCACCCATTTCTCTCTGTCATGTGGAGATACCTCACAGACATGCACTGTCTGTTCCCGTGCCTGGCACAGGGATGATCTGAATTACCCAGTGTCAACAATCCTACTCATCCTAACCTGAAATCCAAGGCAAGTCATATTCAGCTGGTGGGAGGACATGAGACCACTCACTTGGCTGTGGCTGTTCATCTGAATCCTGTTTACCTGCGCAGAGCAATAGCCATGTTATTTTTCTCAGGTTATTCAAATAAGATCATTATAGGAATATTCCTCTCCCCTACAAAGCTTCTCAGCAATTTGAATTTCAGTTGAAAAGGAAGTTATTAAAATGTAAAGATTAGAACTGCCATAATTCTTACAGGAAAATTTAAACAGAAGCCTGAAACTTTGCCCAATTTGCACAGTTGAGATCCAGTAACTAAACAGATGCTTGTGTGACATAGGGGGTGTATGAGCCCTTGGACTAAAAAACAGAGACATATCAGAATTTAAATCTGTCAACTTCTATAAATGTGATTTAAATGATAAAATCCAGTGTCTTCTTCAAGAAACTTCTGGAAGAAAGTAAAATGGTGTAAAAATATTTATTTAAGGCTCCTCAGACTTATTCTTTCTCTGAAGTATTTTCTTCTTTGAAATTTTTAAACATAACATGTTATTATTAAGGCTGATCTGCATGTACATTGAATGAAGAATGTATTCCAAATACTTCTTTATTAAAAAAGCACTAAAAATACTTAAGTTCTCTTTATCTTCCTCAGCCTCTCAGACAACTTTGTATGAGAGAATATAATTTACAGACGGCTGTAAATATAAGATCTTTGGGAAGATCTTTGCTTGGATCTTTGGCTTCAAATCAACAAAAGAAAAAACCAAGAAAACAAATAAGCTCAGTCTGTCTGTCTGATTATCTAGGCACCTATCTGAGATTTATAATCTTATTAGTACCTGAGTATGCTCTGCCTAAAATCAGTGGCAACAGTGCAGTCTCTGCTGAATTCTCTCTCTTCATACTCAAAGTGGTTTTCACACTCCTATGACCTCACCAGTAAATTTTCCTCTTTTCTCATATTTTGGAAAGTAAGGACAGATTACTAGAATGTGGGAGGGTATTCAGTCCAAGTTATTTTTTTCTGGTGAGAAGACATTCCTAAAAAGAGAGATGTTGCTGTGTTTCCTGAAGAGACAATCTCTGAACTCACTGAACTGATGTCCTCTGGTCATGTGCTGCACTGTGGCATCCTGTGGCTGGGGCTTGCATTGTCTCCTCTTCCCCCAGCGCTGCTCAGGCTCTACCTGTCTCCTGGCATCCACAGAACTCCAGTTAGGCAATGTCACACAACAAGACCTCAGTCGGAAAACTAGGAAGTCACAATCTCATCTCATCTCACACATACTTAAGAGTTTTCAGAAGTTTAATGAGTGATCAGAAGTAATATGGTATACCTGTAAATTTAGAGTTACTTAAATACATTTCTCCCTCTTAAAAACCTCCTGAAACAATATTACTAACTTGGGCTCTTTATTGAATAATAATGTTTCACCTTGCATGAAGCTTTAAGTAATTTTTCAGTATGTCTATAATCCAACTCTGAGGTAAACAGGCTATATCCTCCAGAAACAGCTGCACTGAAAAAAAGAAAAAAGCAAACCTCTTGTCTTTGTTCTGGTAAATGAGAGTGATTCATACCCCTTATGAGTGGTCTTGCTAAGTGTTCAATGCAATTTTCCGGTAACACATTTCAAGATATTTCAGAAGGGAACATGAGAACATTAGGATTCTTCTATTCCTTACAGGTATTATCTCCATCAAGAAAAACTAGTCCCTCTACTGAAGATTCGAAGTCCCCTTTTCCTTTAATGAAGCCTTTTGCTGTTATTCCTTTACCTGTGTGACAATAATTTTATCTTAGCTTGTTTAAGTATGGAATTCTCTTGTGGATCACTTTCATCACCATCTGATAATTATTTTGGTTGTGCTTAGGCACAGACAGATATCCACACAGCTCACATTTCTGCTCACTTGCACACACTGCTGAGTGAAGCACAAACACAAATAATGTTCCAGGTTTGGTTTGACAGGTCCAATCCAATAGAGAACACAGTTGCCTACAGGTTAAATGGCACAACATCTGCTGATATCTGACTTTCCAACCCCTGAGTGAGTGCCCTGTGATGCCTGTTGAATCCTTGAGGTGAATTTGGCATTTCGGAGTAGGTTTCACCTCCTGCAGACATCCTGCCCATAACTGCCAGGATTCAACCAAGGGAACAGCTTGTACATTGTGGTTTCTGGTTCTCCAGCATCTTGGAGTTATCTCCTTACTCTGGATCTGTCACTGTGCAAGATGTCATCATTCTGTGATGACTCATGCACCTGGCCAAGAATGGCCCTTTTCTTTTGCAACTCTGCAGCAGCACTGAGCTGTCTCACTTCAGCGCTGTTGGTAAGGACCCTCACCCCAGAACCTTCCTGATGTACTTCTCTACCAGTGAGCATGAAGTAGTCTTGAGATGAGGATCAAGAACCTAGAGCTCTTCTTTCCTGATTCTGCCATATTTCCTCCTACTTGGGAAGCCAACTCAGATCACTTTGTGGGGTAGACATGAAGTTCCTCAGGCCAACCTTGGCATTGCACACAGGTCTGGAGCTAAAAACCTCAAAACCTTTTGGCTAGTAAAGACCTTCTGGGGTTTTGATTGCAGATGAACAAGGGCTTCCAGTGTGGTGGGTGTGGATGTACCTAAGGAGCAGAAAGCTGACATAAGAGCTCAGAGCCACTGCTGGGAAAGGTCTCACTCTGCCCCATCCCATGCCCACTGCTTCCCATCCCCACCTGTATGCTCCTTCAGCTTGTTTTGTGCCATTTGTCAGTCTCTGAGGATGTTGGCTCACAGCTTGGCTCAGAGTTGGGGAGATGGAAGGAATAGTGACTTCAGTCTTATTTTGTTCTCCTAATGCCTTTTTGAATCTGGTTCAAGAATCCCCACAAAAAACTCCAAACCCATTAAAAATTGAATAGTGGTCCAACCTACATAGCGCTCAAGGCATTTTACCTGGAATTGTTCTCCATCCAGCCCTTCTGGAGACCAGGACTTGGGGAGGGCTGGTTGAGTCTCCACCAGTGCCTGGGTTTTGAGAGTCAAATTCCTGTCTGACAGCGATCATCATTGTTCTGCACAGTATCATGAAACTTTCCCATCACAAATGGGTTGAAATGATCTGTGCTAGCTGAGATTTTGCCTTTTATTCCTCTCTCAAATTACATGGAAAAAAAATTTGTTAATACCATCACAGTTCCTAGAATATAAGGTATACTACAGCTGGTAACCTCTGCTGTGGAAAGAAGAGGAGCAGGACAGTGTGCAAGTAAGGACTGGAGAGACCTGGCAGGGCTGTGGGAAGCTGGAACAACTTGCACGGCATCTGCAGGCGCACCACATATGTGGAGCAGCACTCAGAAAAAAAACAGGTTGTTAATATGCTATATGGAGAGATAATTTAAAAGCCTGCCCATAAAGAGAAAAGCATTATTCCCAGAGCAGTAAAAGGTATTCCCAATTGTGCTAGTTCTTGTTTCTCCCACAACATGCCTCAAGCTTAAGCACTGGGGAGGTGATTACGCATGCGTGTGTCTTTGAGATCTGCCCTGGTTCAGGGTCTCCCCCTCCACCATGCATGTCTGAAGCCATGATTAGCCACCTACTTATGCAGAGGTTAAAATCTGGCCTTTAACCTCTTTCCTTTTTAGTTAAGCTTCCTGTGAAATGGGTTTAACAAATATAAATGGCATGTTATTTAGAGTAATACTTTTAATGAGGTGACTAATAAGTAAACAGGTACTTAGCTGCTAGCATAGGTGTATCTGTTTAACCCAACTTATTTTTACCCAAGGAGTTTTTCACTTCTGTGGTGTTGCCAGGTTGTCAAGTCCTTGCTATCAAAGATTTCCCTGTTAGTAAGAAGCCTGATGCTGTAAAAGGAATTGAGCATTTCAGGTCAGTGTGTCAGGACGTGAGAGAATTAAAGCTACCACAAGGCTCCTTCAACAAGCTCTTTTAACTGCAAGATATAATTGTTTAAAGAGTTTGCACTTGAAAACTGGAATGTAACAAGAAATTACAACAGGGGTGAACTGCCTCATTCGCCTTTATGTTCTGGTATGAATAATGTTACAGTGATTACAACACTGCAATATTTTCACTTCCTTCTGTGAGGACTTCAGGCTTCCTGATTTTTGGCTGTTGGTCCACACACCACTAGAGATCCTCAGACTTCTTCTCCAAGAGTTCCTGGGAGATATGAGGCACAGAGCCTAAGACAATGTTCTACAGGTACTCTGCAGGGGTGCACTCTGCCCCATCCCCATTCTTGGGAATATAATTTGGGGATATGTAAAGTGATAAAATCTCCTGAATTAAAGCCTGCAATTAAGAAACTATGCTCATACTCTTACGGTGTAACAATAAACACAATACCAGCTATCAGGCTACCGTCGCTACATTTCTCTCCAAATGAAAGTAGCTCTGTGGTAATTGCACGGCAGATCTGATGACTGATTCCAAGAAGAACAAGGGTTTCTTAGTACTTGCAGTATTTAAGAATCAGGCAGGTAGAAATATTTGAAACTATTGTTTTGGCGTGTGACCCTGTCCAGAACAGAGTCCCTGCCTCATCTTTTTCACCATCCTGTTGAGTTATTGGAAGTTTAGAAAAGCATCAAGCTCCACCAGAAACTACATTGGAAGCACTGGCCCTTGCTGCCAGGGCTAAAATCTCTCAGCAGCTTTACTTGTTTCAAAGTGCAGAAGTGGTTCAGATTCTACTCAGCTCCACCTACTCTTTTGGGAAGTTGCAGGTGTGTTTTGGCATGGCTCAGCTTTGTTGTTGGTTACCTGCTCTGTGTCTGGAACATATGGTATTGAAATGATAGTCATATTGATGTGAGCATTGCAGCTCATATTGCCGTGATGTAGGGAAGAATGGAAAGGAAAGCCAGCTAAAGGTCATCTGGGAAAGAAACCAGATCTGAGTTCACTTTAGAAAGTCATTAGAAAGCAAATGAGGACACTAAACGGATGCAAGGGTGGAGAAAAAAAGCAGAAGGCTGATTGTGAAGAGCAGGCAGTGGAATTAGGACATTCTCCAGATGGACTTTACAAGGATTAGTCCCTAAGGCCATAGTTAGCTAGACTGGCCTTGAAGGTTAAGCTTTCTCAGTAAGCTACTAGTACTTTTCCTCTGAGGAAAAGCTATCAGTTCTTTTTTTAGACGACTAAAGTTATTTTAAGTTTTGGTGTTTGTGATACGTCAGCTTTTAATTAACAGATTATTTAAGAACAAGCCACAGTATAAGGTCAATTGGAAACCCAAAGGCTATATTTGGTCAGACTGACAGGAGGAGTATATTCCATTTGGATCTAAAGTTGGTCATCTTTTAATTCTACCTCTTCTTAGAGTGTGAACAGCAAGAACAACAGGCAAGTGAGGAGATACATTCAACATAGGGAGATGCCCCTTCTAGAGTGGACATTCAAAACTCCAAAATGTTCTGTGCCCCATAATGATTTCACAAGCATAGGATGACATTTGATGCTGTTGTCCCCAATTTATAGCTTCAAGCCAAAAGTTTAACAATGGAAACAAAAGAAATGGTTTATTGGCATTATTAGAGGCTCCAGCTATTGATATGTAAAGACGCTGGTCACAGTGTAATTGAACCAATTCTCCTACAGCCAGTGAGGGGCCATTAGAACCTAGTTAAAACTGGGTTTTATTTTCTGTTCCCTCAAAATTTTAAGTTTTACAAAGCGGCCACTTGAATAAAGCTCTTTCTCCCTTGTCATTAGAGAATATTTTAGGAAGAGAGTTTTGTTTAGCAGAGGCCACCTAGTTCTCGTTTCTTGAAAGGAAAATATTATGTTGTAGAGTAACCCAACATCTACAGTCATAGGAAATAGCATAGGAAAATGACTGTAAATAAATATGTTTTTGACTTGAAGTTTGTGGTGCAGCAGTTATTTTAATGTCTGGGGAAAGATTGGGGAAGTATAGAAGATTTTATTTTCTGCCTTTTTTTTTTGCACGTTGTTGAAATTATTAATAAACATGTGATGTGTCTATAATTTGCACTGAGAGAAATAGACAAACATAATGTTCCTTGACATTTTACCTTCATTGTTCTATATAAAATAAAATGGTGCTCTCAAAATTAATACCTTTTTTTCCTTTCTTTTTGATTCAGTAGAAGCTCATAATTCAAAAGAAATTTGAGTTTCTGTAACATAAAGACATACTTTCATTTCTTCCTTGGAAAAACAGGAGTGCTCTTTGACATGCCCGGTTTTGTATCTGGCCAACTTTGATGTAACTTGAGATAAAAATTCACTTTCATTTCCAACTTTTCAAATTGAGAACATAAAAATATTTTGCTGTAGGGAGACACTGGAACAATTAATTTAAAATCTATCTAAAAATCCCTGTTCATTTTTACCAACATGAAATTATTACTTTTTTAGCAAATAAATTATCCGTGCAAGAAGCAAAATATTATTCAGACTTCTTTGTGCTCTCTTCTTGTTCCTGTTGTGAGCCAGTATTGCCATCTTCCTAAAAGCAAGGAGACACACTTGGGTGCAACAGGGATATAAAATAACCTTTAAAAACAGTAATCTCAGGGTATTTTCTGTGGTAAATCATGGCCTAAACAAACTTCTTCAGATTATCTGAATAACTGAAAAGAAATAAATGAAAATCTGTGAGGTCCTATTTAGTTACCCCTTAACAATCAAATAGTAATAGGAAAATAGTCAAATTGCTGCCCAGTTATGCTGTGTTATGTGCTCAGCATTGGGAGCTCCTTCAGGCTCATGTTTTACTCTCTTTGCTGGAGAATGTGTTTTATGCAGAGGGTCCTATCCCTGTGTTACCCAGACCATGACTGTGCGAGTGAAGTCAAGAAAATCCCTGCAACAAATCCCATCCCTGTTGTTCTTTCAATCTCAGACTTTCTTAGCATTCCCCTTCCAGGACTTGGGCATGGGAAAGTCCCCTGAAGGGAGCAGAGATGCTACTGCAAGGCCTGATGGGTGGCCAGGATTTCCCCTGGAGCCTCACAGCAAAAAGGTGGAGACCTGTCCTGCATATGAAGAGGGGATCAGCTGCTGACCTAAAGCCAGGTCACAGCAGCATGACTGATGTGCCTCGAGATCTATCACCCTGAAATTCCAGTAAAATAAGATATGAATAATGGCATCACTTCTGCATATCCTTCAGCTGTTTCAAATTTTGGGGTTAATGTTTTCCACAAAAACATTATGATCTTTTAGTACTTCTCTTTTCCAAAACGGAATGACTTCAAAAAGGCCTTTTTTGGCCCATCAGACATTATTGGCAAATTAAATGTACAACTTATTTAGCTAGTCAACAAATGCTGTCCATTTGCCAACAGGGATTTAGTCTTGCCTCAAGTGATCAGTTTGTACTGTAATTTCTGGACACAGGAATAATAACATCAAACACATGTATTGTTGGACTATTGTCTCCAGAGGATTAATTAAACATATAATTCAGATCTTTCTTTTCTTAAGTTCATAATACTCATGCAATTTTGTTAAATGAAGATCTCTTTACTGGAAATAAATGTTCATATTGGCTTAGTCTGTAGTATCCTGGACATCTATCAGAACCATAGCCCTTATTTCAATGCAGGGAATGTGCATAGACTGAAGTTTCTGGTTTAAACATCAAGCAGAAGGCATAGCTGTACCAGTGCTTTGGAACTCCTAGGTAGATTTACCCAGCTACATTTGTTTTTTGCTGTCTTTTCTGTGCAGCTCTGTCTACCTCTTTGGCATGCCTGCACAGAGACAAAAGGATGTATTCAGGCCTAGGTACATGTGTTCTACCATCGACTGGCTTTTGAGTGGGCAGTGAGGGGAATGGAGCCACTCCAGATTTACCAGTCCAAAATCTTTCCATGTCTGGACAAACAGTGAACTCAGAGGTAGAAAGCAGAGGACGGTTGTGTTATACTACTTACATCAACAAATTATACCAGAGTGGATGTAAAAGAGATGGGGGTGATTGGAAAACTCAAATTAGTACAGATGAGGAAGATTATTGGCAGCACCAAAGCCCAAAGCTCCTATCTGGCGAAGAAAAAGGGTGTGGGAACCAAAAATTAGAACAAAATTTGTATATTGCATTTCAGTCCAAAATGGGGACTGAAATAATGAAAGTCTGTGTTTCCCTTCCCCCCTCCCTGCCTTTTTTGGCGTCTTGAGAAAAAGGAAGCTTTGGGCAGAGCAGATGTTTGGGGAATTCCCCAGTGGACAGCCTGCTTTGCCATGGAGACTTTTCCCTTTATTAGTAAGCCTCCAGTCACTGGATGACCCAGACTAGTCCAGCCAGGAGGCCCCTTCACCCATCCTATGGGACCAGACCAAGCTTAAATGCCTGGGGCATCATTCTACCTCTTTCTTGTGCCCCTTCCTGGGCTTGCATCATGTGTCTGCCTTCTTGCACCTTCTCCCTCCTTCTCTCCCTGCTCTTTCCCTGCTGAATGCTGAGGCTCTCTTTTCCCATTTTGCCATATTCTTAGAGACCTACTGAGTTATGCAGCATTCACAGTGAGGGACAGGGATTTGGTTACACACAGATAACACCCCAGGAGAACATGGCATCTAAAGTAAAAGTAACCTGCTACCCCAGGGCATTTGATTTTTCTGACCAATGGCTTCAATTCTAGAGAAAGCCTACAACATTTTGCACTACCTTGTTTTCCTTTCCCCCTGTTTGCTTTAACCAGGAGCAGAATGTGCTCTCCAAATGACCAGCTTGAGATTCCACGAGTGAAATAATTTTCTGTTTGGCCCAAATTAAAGAGCTTGATTGAATAAAAAAATAGAATTGGATGTCACCTATCCACCAATGTCACCTATGCCATTTCAAATGTTTTGCTGTGTTTTGAAGTTTCCTGATCTTGTGGTTCCTACCTAAAAATGCTCAGGTTTGGACAGAGACATTCTCAGAGCAGGCTAATTTCTGTGACCAAACCCATGTTAACTCCTCAGTGTAGCCAGTGAGTTCTCAGGGCCATCACGTTTGAATCCCTCAACCAAGTTGTCTGTATTTTCAAAAAGTCTTTTCATGTGAAGGAGCACAATATTTTTCACATCCTAAGTGAAGAAAAAATATTCTGTTAAGATAGTGCCAATAACTTCTGCAGAGGAACATGAAGCAGAAGGTAAGGAAGATAAATGAAGGAGAACATATAAAGGAGGAACTCTGAGATCATGAATAAAGTGAAATTTGAATGGAAAAACTACTTGTGACAGGTAACTACATACATGTGATTTTTTTCTTAGAGGTGTTTTGATTTAGACTAGCTCATGAAAAGGGATATAGAACAAAATATTTATTTGAATGTGTATGTAGAAAGATACCAAACAAAGCCAAATAAGTGTGACCTGAACACCCTGAGTTGGATATCCTGTACGTTAGATAGGATCAGAGAAGACAGAAGCTAGTGGTTGGTTGTCAGACACCCTTTTGTATCACTTGCACTTAATACAGTTGCTATGGCAGAGCTCTGTTTTGGCTGCAATTCAAAAAAATGTTTATCCTCATTAAATGTTTATCACAAACATTGACTCAGCAGTTTTCAGGGCTGGCTTAAAGGGGATGGCATGACATTTTGAAATTCGATGTTTTAGTTCAGCACGATGTTTGTAAAGATTTCTGCTTTCACTCTAGCAGCTCTTTCCAGGAGCACCTCTTTTGGCAGAGCACTCCCGAGCAAGAGGCAGCCAGAGAAGAGGTGGCAATGAGGTTAAGAGCTCCCTGGGAATTTGTTCCCCAACAACAAATTCACATTTCTCTGCCTTGCTTCCTTGTGATGTAGGGAAGTTTCCAGCTGAAAACTGCAGAGGTTGCAGTCTAAATGGACAGAGACGCAGGTATCACGTCTGAACCCTAACAAGTTTTTCTCTTCCTCCACACAGTCAGGAAAGAAAGTTGTCTTTTCAGTGAAATGAAACTTGGCCTGATCAGCAATATTTAGAACATGGAAGGAGAAAGTGTTGACATCAGCTGATATATTCTGAGTCTGGGGCCAGAGATTGTGTCACATCACGTGAGAACGATAAAACCTTCTTGTCAGTTACAAGCATCAAATGTTTTGCGGTAAGATCTGCTGCCCAACAATGAGATGTTAATTATAAAAGGACATTTTTTTCACATTTAACCTAGAATTATAATACCTCCACAGAGATGTGTTCAGGGCCAATTTCCAATCTCAGTTACATTAACATCTGTTTAGATTAATTTCATTCCAGCTTTTTGCAAGCTTCCTTTATTGTAACCAGGGAGAGCTCCTGGGAATTGCCCTGACCTTGGCTTTCATTCTCTCATGGCTGACTCGCACATTTTCTTTTTCACACTACAGAGACAAACTTTTCTGAAACCAAGATGGTTGGCTGGCATGTTGACTGTGGATCTCACTAATTAGTTATTGCTTGTGTGTTTAGAGTAATGGTTTCCACACCAAAATAAAGCAGTCCTCATAGTCCAGTACTTTCCTATCAGAACAAGTATTTAAGGAGAGAAAAGGAAAAAAACCCAAGAAAGTCCCTGGATGAGACTGCAGTGGAGCAGTGGATGCAAAGGCTACAGGTCCTGTGGATTAGGATCCATAACAACAGGTAGGTTAGCTAAGATTTGTTAATTACCAATGACAAAGGGCTACAAAATTATGCACTGGAAATATTTTCTTTTTCCTATCTATTCCAGTTCATCTAGATGCATGTTCATCAGACCATGATGTGAGAAGGAGATCTGCAAACACTTTAAGCACTTATTGAACAGGTTTAAGTCCCACTAGGAAGCAGAGGCATTGCAATATTGTGTCCCAATCCTTCTACACCTGTGCTCTAGCCATGAGCCTATGATATTAAAGAGATGGGAATGAACATAACAAATAGCTTCCTTGCCTCCTCCAACATTTTGTGTAGGTGATGGGAGTGTGCCTGGCCACTGATTGTGATACTTTGTATGTGTGTGCTGCAGAGGACTTCTCTGAGCCACTGGGTACTTGGTAGTGGCAGCAGAAAAGTCAGACATCACATTTAGGAAAGCAAGGGAGTGCATTGTAGGCAATGCACTGAACACATCTTGTGCAATGAGATGTACCAAACTTGGAAGCCTGGTGAGCCTAAGTCTCTCCTGTGTACTCTAAGAGGTACTTACATGTCTTACACGCTACTTTACAGGGAAATCATTTACATTATAGTAATAGCACTTCTTCTGAGATGCAATATGACTATGTATGTGGGAGACTATAGGAGACACAGTCTGATCAGGGAGAAAAAAATGCTAAAAATACAAACTTTCTGTGGCACAGAAGCATTTTCAAATTGGTATATTTTCAATTCTGCCACATGGAATCAGCTCTGAAATGCTAATTTAGTTTGGTTAAGGCAATTATGACTTTCAGAGGAAGGGGCATAATGGACTATCTGAAGGAAGCTTGCTCTGTTTTCTGTGTTGGCTAGTGATTTTGAATGCTCATTTTAAAGCTTTTTGATATAATATGGTTGTCAAAAATTTCTGTGCACTGACTGCCTGAAGACTAGGCTTATCTATGTGAGCAAATAGACTTTGGAAGTTAGAATGGGCATGCTTTTGAATACAGGAAAAGAAAGAAAACCCCGTGTCACAAAACATTTGTATAGGGATGGGAGAAGGGAAAAACATGTGGGGGTTCTTTCCAGACAAAATTGTCAGTAATATTGCATCCCATGACACATTTATAGATATCAATTTCTTCCAGTAAAGCACAGTAACTAATAGGAAGTGGAAACTCCGACTGTTATTTTTTAGTGTCCTTATCCTCCCTACAAAGTTTAAATGCAAGAGCCAAGGAGAATGCCAATGTAATGATGTGTTATGCGACAGCAGGTTATTTGACCTCCTTCCTTTGAAGTTGGCTCTTTTAAGATAGCTTCTTTGTCCTGCTTCTCTTAGAAAAAGTAATTCCTGTTCCCATTGTTGTCAGCACAAGCTTATCAGTGACTTAAATAAGATGACAGTTAGGATACCAGGGAATAAATTCTTTGAAATCCGGAAACTATCCAGTTTACAAAATTTTGAACCCATAATTCAGATCCCTGGATAAAGACGTAATTTAAATGTGGTTTTTTTGGAAGTCCATCTTTGAAAATACTGTATTGTAAGACTGAAAATTAAGAATGAGAAACCAGTAAATGATCATAGCTTTGGTTATCTCCCCCTTCGTCTTTTTCACATATAAGTCCTGAAATACATTTTACACTCTGAATGTACCAGCTGTGCTGAGTGCCTTGTGAGTTTGGCCAGAAGGTGAACTGCAAAGTGCACCTTAGTTTCAGATTTTTAGTAGTTTGAGAAATGTTGATAAAAGATTAAACATTGTTAATATAAGGAATATCATCTTGTTTCTAAGTGCATGCTTTCCTGCCCCTGAACCACATTGACAATGCTTCTTTTATTAATCCCCATTGAAAAATTCAGATTTTTAACCCTGGCATTTAACCCTTGGTCACTTGGACAGATCTGGTGAGTTGAAATGAAGCACTTATGGTCATCATCTCAGCAAGGCTGTTTCCCAGCAATTTTCCCTGTAAAACAACAGCAAGGATCCATGGGAGGAACCCACACACAATAATTTCATACCTGACATCTTAGACTAACCTTTTCTTCCTTTTATCTGCTTGTTCTACCCCAGTCTATGTCAGGCTTGTGTTGTCCTACTGTCTTCTCATTTGCTTGACTGTCAAATCAAACTCATCTGTCTTTCTTAAATGACATCCTTGAATGCCTCCCTTCAGCCCTCAGAAGGAATGAGATCTTTGCTACTCTTCACTCTGCCCCTTGCTCTGTATGTTACATTTGTACAACTTTGTTCTCTGGAAAGTAAAATCATCAGGGCTCACATTCTTAATTTTAGTAGACAGGAAAAGAGGAAGTTCAGCAAATGTATTAGTGCAGGCCGAGCACAACGATGCTCATCTTATTGCTCTTTGAACTTGCCTTAAGGTCAGTTGCACTAATATTGTGGTTCTTGATACATCTATGGATACTGGAGCCTTCCAGAGAGCAGAATAATTAAATGGGAAGCAGGAATTCTATTAATTTGTTCTTTAGAATCCATACACTTGCAGAATTTATAGCTTTTGATCTTAGATGTGTTTTCTGGTACGTAGGATTTGACAAAATACATATTCAGTCTCTTATTTTGAGACATTTTTTTTTTAAGGGGAAGCAAATGCAATTTGTCCTTCAGAAGTACCATTCACTTTTTTTCTGCTTCTGGAAGAAACAGTGAAAATGATGCCTTAATTTTCTGTGCAAAGCCACGTCAGTAAGACTATTCGTGTGAGCAAGATGAGTGGTATTTAACCTCAATTTAGGAAGGGAAATGAAAGTGCAGTATATAAAAAAAAAACACTGGCTTTCTGTTCAGGCACTAATGCTATTTTTAGAAAGATCAAATGCATTAATTTTGCAACCTATGTCCTGTCCACAGAGCTGCACATCTACGTAAGGACTGACAAAAGTCTTGCATAAATCTCTGAGCAGCTATATTGCAACAGAGTGGGAAAGCTAAGAGTCAGACAGCATGTGAGCAGGCTGGAAGAATGAGGGCAAGGTACAGAAACCACCAGAAATGCAGAGAAGTTAAACATGCTGGCAAATTTTCACGGTGTGTTGCTCATACTGTAGTTATCCGGTTGTGAAGTTTGTTAAGAAATGGATGTAATGCTCCATCTAATTGCAAACAGCTGCCTATTAGGCAGCTTGGCCAAAAGTTTTTAATTCCACCCTATGATGATGAAGGAAATGGGCAACTGTGGTCTGTGCTGTGTGTGAAATTTCTGAACGCTTCTTTGCAAAGTCACAAAGTGTGGTGCAGAGCTGAGAAAAGTCTTTTGAATGGACTGCAGGCTTTAATGATGCAACCTCTTCCTAGTTTTACCAGAATGTGTTTGGAAAGCACGGACCTGCATAGGAGATCAAATTCCAGTTTTTGTCAACTTCACAAAGTTATTTCATATGAAGCTAGTGACTGCCAGCGGTGAAAGTGGTTTGAGCAAAAATTGGATCAGCTCAACTATTATGGAATTCCAGGCTGAACTGGGAGAAGGAAGCTTGGAGGGTAGGCAAAAGGAAAGCTCTTGGGAACACTTTAAATAGCTGACACGGAAAATATTGCAATCTGGTGCATTTTAGAAGTGGTTTCCTGTAAATATAAAGTCTGTTGTGAATTAAAAAAAAAAAAAAGAGTTTTCGGGAAGCCTTCATTTTTTTCAGTGTATTAAAGCTATTCAAATTTTTGAACCAGTATAATTTTTGCCCACCACTCTGATTAGTTTTGGAAAACAGGTGTAGCCACTGAAATTTTTTACAGTCAGTATTTACATGTCTTAATCTGAAGGACAAAAAGTTGCGCACTAAGAACAATCCAGGATGCCGAAAAGGGGATGAAATCCAAATTTTGCATTGCTGTATTGTCTCATACCCATCTGTATGTATGGGTACACACACATAAATATGTGCATGGGATAATATAGCAATGCAAAATAATAAACTATGGTAAAGTATTGACTTTCCAGAGAAAAGAACTACAATAGGTATAATTTCTCTGGGCTTCATCAAAGCAACAATCCTGCAGCATGGATCATAGCACAGAGATGGGGATATGTACAAGGGCTGGATGGGGGCTAGGGAAAGGAGAAGGCAGCCATAGCTGGTATTGCAAAGGAAAAGGTATGCCTAGATGGATGCAGACAAGGGCAGACCCTAAGGGGCTTGGTGCTGAGGATTGATCTTGTGTCAGACTCTCTCTAGGGACGTGTTTGGGCATTTTTTGCTCCAAAGAGTGCTGACTGAGATGATACAACAATACTAGAATAATTGGGATGACCTTGAGGACTGGTATAATAGGAACAGAACTTTAATAATATTAAATGCGAAGGCATCACATTGTTATGGATTAATGCCAATCGTTTCTCTACATACTGGAACTCATCTTTCGGAAATGTATTAAGAGGACGAATAAGCAGTCATAGGTTATTGTTAGCTACCAGCATGACATGGCCTTAAAGAAGACTCCTAGGAAGGAGAGGGAAAGTATTGTCATCCTAATATTAACATAGCAAAATTATCTTGATTGCTACTACTGTTCTGGTCAGCCATGCTCAGGAGGAGAAAAATTCAGAGAAACAGATGCAAAGAAGGTGCAGAGAGGATTGGGAGAAAAGAATGCTGTCTTCCAGGAGGAGTAGATTAGAAAAGTCTATCTCTCTTTACCTAACAAAATGAAGGCTATAAAGGGATGTAATTGCTTTCCAGAAATAAATCAAAGAAGTAAAAAGTGGAAAAGGAAAAGAGCTATATATAACAAAGTCCAGTGCTGGCACAGAAACAAATGTGTATAAAGGGGATCTGAAATTGTGCAGGAAAAGAGAAGAAAAGTCTTGACCATCAAGGCGGGAGGGTGTGGAACAGCCTTTGTGTGGGAGGAACAGCAAAAACTGAGTAACTTTCAGCTGAAGCCCTGCTGCTTTATGGAGACATTATATAAGGCTTCCAGGAAAGGCAGGAGATGATGAACCCAGTGACTCGGGAAGTTCATTCCAGCTCCTAATTAGCCTATCATTTTAGTTCCAGGATGTGGTAATCACTCAACCTAAATGTATCAAGTGAAGCATACACTAAAGGCAAGCCTATTCCTTGTATGTGGGAGCTCAGTGTCTGAGCTGTCTCACAACAGCTCTTACACCAGATTCACTAGAGGCATTTTTCAGTGAGATGCAATGCATCACTATCCAGTGCTGCACACTAACACGGTGTCTACAGATCAAGGGAATTGCACATTCATGTAGCAAATTTAACTGTAATTCATCTTCCTTGTGTTACATGTGTCAGAGAAGGGAAGTTAACACTGGGGCTTTCTGATAACAAAACACCTTGCAAGAGGAAAATCTCCTTTGTAATTACTTACAGACTTCTCCAGATATCCCAGATTGCTGTCACCATCATTATTTAAGGTCTCACTGCATCCCACTTCTCTTGAAAGTTGCTGTTGATTCAATCTTCCCTCCTTCCACAAGGCACAGCATATTTCTTAAAGCAGATTGCAATGAGCAGTCCATTTCCTAGACTCATCAAGGATTGCAGCTGTACACAAGAGATTTTAATAGGAATCATCACCACACGTCCTGACAAGCGTCGTCAGCTCATGAGGATACATAAGGACATCTTGGCTACTCTTGGAATTTAATATTCCATTCAAAGTGTATCATGACCCATGTGCAACTGAAAATTCAATTCTGCATTTCCACTGTTGTTGCACAGTTGGTAGAAGACATTAGCTGACAGAGTCTTAGAAAATTATTAGGGCCATGGAGCACCTACGCCATGAGGAAAGGCTGAGAGAATTATTGAGATCGTTCAGCCTGGACAAGGGAAGGCTTCAGTGTGACCTAATTGCAGCCTTCAAATACCTGAAGGGATCCTACAAGAAACATGGGGAGAGACTTTTTGCAAGGGCATGTAGTGATAGGCCAAGAGAGAATGCCTTGAAACTGAAGCAGGGCAGGTTTAGATTAAGCATCAGGAAGAAAACTTTTACTGTGAGGATGGTGAGGCACTGGAGTATGTTGCCCAGAGAAGATGTGGATGCCTCATTCCGGGAACTGTTCAAGGCTGGATTGATTAGATGGTGCCTTGAGCAACCATGGGTGTCCCAGCCCATGGCAGGGTTTTGTAACTCGGTGATCTTCAGGTTCGCTTTCAACCCAAACCAGTCTGTGTTTCTATGATTCCATGAAAATGAACAGACAGAAGCACAGCTTTGTTATGGTCCAGCCAGACTGCCTGTAGACCTTTTTATTCCACTGGTTCCAATATTTTAGAATCTGAGATGGAAAAGCAAGAATTAATTTAATGAGAAGAAAGAAAACACTGAATATTATCTCCATTATCAAACTCAATATAGAATATTTCAGAGGTACAATTAACTAAATATCTTTCAAATCATAATGAATCAATAAATTCATCAACACATATAAAAACCATTTTCTGAACTTGAGTGAGCAGGTATCTTTTCATGTCTCAGTGCCTGAGTAGATGCACTTATTTTTCATTGATCTGGGAAATACAGTTTCTACTGTATTTCTACTGGAACTTCATTGGTATCTAAACCAATCTGAGTTTCAGTTCCCTTGGTGCTCCCCAATTAGTACGTGTATTCAGCAGCTCTAATTTTAAGTCATTATCTGCAATAAAATAGAGTAAGAGAAAGGCAGTTAAACAAACAGTGATGGGGAAAAGTTGAAATCACACAATGTGAAACTATAAAGAAGAAAATATTAAAAAAATATTTTTAATACAAACCCCATCTCAGTTGATCTCTGAGCTAAATAAATACCTCTGTTTTGAGGACTCTTTACAACTTAATGTCACCGTGTCATTATGACTGATGTTCATGGCTATTTTGTGGCTTTCCCTTTAATTCAAAGACGGTTCTGAACCTTTCTCTTAAACACTCCTGTTGCCTTCTCTGAAAATCCTTCTCAAAGAACCAACATTCCAACAATTTCTGTTATATCCTTCTTCTGCTCTCTTGTCATAATGCCTTCAGAATCCACTGCAACAATTTTAGCCTATCAGGTGAACAGCTGTAAGTACCGTCTGACATCCTTACTGCTACTGTTTTTTCTCTATTATATGAAAATTATCGCATGACTATTTAAGAAATTGCATCACTTTTTCATCCCATTTGTTTGGGTGAGATAGCTAACTCTTACTACTGTATTACTATTATTACTACTATTGCTATTATTATTATTAATAATAATTATTATTGTATTGCTACTTTAAAAACATTCTATTATTATCACTGTCTGGAAAATCCAGAGTGATTCTCTTTCTATATTTACCTTCTAGAGAGAGGTATGTTACTCTGTTAGTCCTTTTCCCTAAAAATTAGTATAGAGATTACTACTACTATTAAAATCTGAAACAACCATCCTTCCTGACTCACTGCTGAGTTTTCTGCCTTTTCTGACTATAATACGTGGTTGATGAAATATGTTTTTCTGGCAGTATGGTTTTTGAGCCTTCTGGTTTCATTAAAAAAAAAATTGGTATTTCAACAGTTTGTTGTCTGGAGAAGGAAGCATCTCTTCTGGTGTCAATTTAAGGTGGTCATCAAAGTCTGAAACAAACATGTGAGACTTTGCTCATCAAGCCTTTGTGTGATACACACCAGAAGGTCCTGGACTAGGAAGATCCCTTCTTGACTAAGCGTTAGATCATGGTCTTGGTTTGTGACAAAGACGCAATGGAGACACAGAGTGTTTAAAAGATGTGCTTCAAAATACAGGACAGTGGTCAGGAAGCAGAGAGTTACTTAGTTTTCTAGGTAGAAAGTTATTGCTTTCCTAATTAGAAGTCAAAGTAGAAAATTTTGATGCTTTTTCTTTTTTTCCCACCAAGTTCTAAAGTAGTTATGGGAATATTATGGCTTGGGCAAAATTCCTCAGTTGTTCTGTCTATATTGGTTTATTTTTCAGGATTCAAAAATTAATTGTTCCTTCTTTTTCTTGACTAAAAATGATGTTACCAATATAAAGTCATAATGTCTTTTTGGTCATTTCTTCTCAGTGGGGAAGGCATAGGAAATTTTTAAAGAGAAAACTGTTCTTCTTTATACTGTTATTGTGTACTGATATTACAGTAATTCTAATAATTCCCACTAAAAAAAGGGAACCATTCTTCTAGTCACTGTACTGTCTTTGCGTAAATCTTTCCAATAAGTGAAACTACAAGTAAGGGAACAGAAGAAAAACCATTGATAACAAGAATACTTCTGCCTATGCTACATACATACAAAATGGGGTTCATTTTCCTTAATGGAAGATCTAATCAGATTTAAACATGTGAAGGAGAAGGTGGCAGAAACACTTCTGGGCGTACACATATATTTGCCATGTGAATCTGGTTTAAGGCACCTTGACCACAAAAGATCTCTGTTTCCCTTAAAACATTTGAATCACATCAAAAAGTGTTAGCATATATGCATAGGATTGAAAGTGTATAGGTTTGGATTTTTTTGGATCTCTTTTCTTCACATTACACTGTGGTAACATTCTTCCTCTCTTGTGTCAGCACTTTTGGTTTTCACTCTTTGTGAAAGTTCCTCATTTTACAAATGAGTAGAGTCTATTTGCCTTGTAAAACAATGCCTACGATGAGACCATTTTTTTTTCAGGCATGAAGCAATCTGTTTTCGATTTTGAGAATGAGGGATTTTTATTATCTGTTTAAAGAACACTCTCTGGTTGCTTACTTTTTTCCCTGATGCATCAATAACAGTAATAAAAATGAGCAGATTAGGATTTGGCTTGTACTGGAGGAACAAACAAAAACATCTCACATGGATACTTGGTATTCAGAAGTGTTGCTTTTTCTTTCCACTTTTGCAGAAAGTTTCTTTTCTTTCGTAACATCTAATGAAATGCTACACCAAAAAAATAAATAACAGATTTTTTTTCCAGAAAATGCTGTTCACAGACATCAAGGAGTAAACATTCTGTGTCTAATACCTTCACAGAGAACTTCAGTTTTGATGATCTGAGAAGATCTACAAAAGATCTGAGAAAGGCTCTGGGTGGTTATGTTTATCATATTAATACTTTTTTTCCTGTTCCTGTTAATTTTGTGTTCCTCCTGTTTCTTTTAGGCACCTGCTCTGGCAATCTGCTTTGTGCGTGTACCGTGTTGGACTGGTAGCCGCTTCACATGTGGGCCATGTGTGGCAAAATGAGACCTCAACTGTCAACTCAAGCATCTATTTTCTCTTCATGCAACAATGTGAGCAAAAAATAGGGATTGCTGAATGGAGTATTTCCTCAACATAAGGCCTGTGGGCCTCTTAACAAAACATCTGTGAAATGAATTGCTCATGTGTGGACTAAATGTGTTGATTAAATTTCCAAAATTTTCTCTGGTCAATTAGAAAGCCACCTGTAGTGTATTTTTCCCTTAACCCACTGAGACGCTATTGATATTCATAAGCTACTGACTATTTGGAGCCAAATTCTGCTTCTATTTAAACAGTTCTCAGTCATTTGAGTAGCTCTGCTAGAGGTCACGCATGCATTGAGATTTCTTCCATTAAACAGGAGTGATTGTCAGCCTCCTCCAACTAAAAGCAGTTTCTTCTTGACACATATATGATTTTATGACAGCTTGCAGATTCTTGCATGTACTGCAGCTGATCAGGGGAAGTCCCTCTCTAGGACAAGGATGTAGGACAAAGTTTTGCCTTGTGACTTCCACCTGCCCAGATCTTCCTGGACTCAGTTTGCAGGTGGAACTGCTCACTGACTTTGAAGGTTCAAAGCCTTTATAACTGCCTGTGTTAAAGGAAAGTCACCTGAGTAAGAGTCTATAAGATTTTGTGGGTGTGAGAATCAAAATCTCTCTTTGAAAAAATGAGATCCTTACCCTGGTTTTGACACTTCATTATTTCAAAAGGTTGCTGTGCTTGGTAGTTTGTTGTGTTGTTCCTTAGTACAGGACGTGGCCATCAGGTAGGTCTGGACTTCGCTGCCTGACAGGGTGGCAAAACCAGCTGATGTCTGGTAGCTCAGCCAGTCTGGAAACCAGGCACTAACATTTTGGAGAAAAAGTGAAGCTATCATCCTTTCTGCCCTGTGGCAGCTGCAATGTATAGACTGCCATGCAATTTTCTTCTTCTGGGTCAGAAGCCACTGGACACCACTGGGTGGATGCTGGAACTCTTTACTCTTTAGCAGCTCCCATTCCCATGGGATAAATTCAGCCCAGCACAGCATGAAAGAGTAGCATTCCCACAGAAGTAATGAGAAATCTGAATCAGACACAACTGCTCTGCCCAACTTGAAGACTGCCAGTGTCTCAGCACACATAACTGGGAAAGATCCAGATGGAATCAATTTCCACAATCCACTGGGTGACATGAAGTGGAAAACATTCAAGGAGGGTAGAAAACAAATAAACAAACAAACAAAAATCAAGAAAACTCCTCTTGTTTCTTATTGCTCAACAGTTTACTATGGTTATTGTTCCAGTTTGGCCACAGACTTGTGACCCCTCTCATTTTATTTAGTACTGCTTTCAATTCCCTTTTTAAAACAAAACAAAACAACTCAAAGTGTTGCTAAAGCTGTGTCAAACTAATTTATCGCTGTTTGCAAGTCTTGCATGGACTGATGTTAGTATCAATACCAGAGATGGATGGGACACCTGTCCCATCCACACCATTGCACACACACCAACGATGTGCCTTGATTGGACATTGAGTATTATATGATAAAAGAGGTATAAGTTAGAGGAATAATTATATTTAACAATACTCTGCATAAACAGCAGGCTTCCACCCTCACGCTAGCACTGCTTGAGGTTTTGAAGTGCTGCTAATGCAGGATGAATGAGTCTTTTCATGATCTAAATAAATAGACACAGTATATCTATACATATATCTTAAAATGCCTGCATACAAATGCTTACATGTACAAATACATTTATATACATGCAATATAGTCAGGAAATTGTGATCAGTGTGGATGTCAGGAAAAGCACTGCCTGAGCCTGCCTACATGTGTGTACAACAAGGCCTTCTCCTCTATATTACTGTTTCACCACCTTTATCCTGAGAACAGCTAAAGCATGGATGTGGGACACTTTTAAGGTGCCGTGCCTGCTTTTGCAGAGGTGCTATTTACTGCTTACAGGTTATTTTAAGGATGTAGGTGTACTAACATAGCACCTTTGTTCCACAATTTGCTCTCTCTCTAATGGGAGCAACCTGTCCAGCTGGCAAAAGACCCTCACCCTGGAATACTCAAGACTGGAGGGAAGCTGAGCCATGCCTTTCCTGGACTGGTTCCATGTCAGGCATTCTGTTTTGCCCGTAAAATGTGAGCAAAGCCCCAGTGGAGTAAATGGTACTTGTGCTGGCAAAGGCGGGAAGCAGCCTGCGGAGATGTAGCTTTGTTCAGAGCATAGATGCCTGTGGACAAAACTCTCCCAGCTCATATTTCCTGGTCCCTGGGAGGTTTAACAGTCTGCAGCCAGGGATTCATCCCTGTGGCCAAGCTTGCTCACCCCGTGTGGCTTGGCGTGGGGTAGGAGAGGCCCGTGTCTGCACTCCATGGAGCCCCACCGATGCTGGCACTTCCAGGGCTGTGTGGCTGCTGGGTGGAGTTTTTCTGGAAGACAGCTCTGGAAGTGGGTGCCTCAAGCAGTCTACATCTTGCCTTAAGTCCCAAAGTGTTTTTTTTTTTTCCTGTTCCTGACTCAATGTGTCTCAGAAGACTTCTGGTAACAACTTGCTTTTGGCTAGAGATACCATGAGAAAATAACTCCCCCAGTGCTATTTTTTTTCTAACTCTCTTTCTGAGTCCTGGACAGAATTAGAAAAGAACAGTCACACCTCTCCTCCTTCAAACCATGAATTTATTCCCAATTGTGTCAATTTTCCTCTTGTCCTGTGCGTTGCAGACACCTTTGATCACTTGTTCCCTTTTTGATTACTTTGTTCCCTGATTGGACTCTGTCCAGAGTCCCCACTGGCAGAGCCCCAGCAAGACAGGGTTTGCTTTTGCTTTAGACATCATCTGGCCACGATGCACCCCTGCCAGCAGGAGCAGCCAGAAGCAATCCAGGGAAGGAGGCATTGCAGGTTCCAAAATGTATTGCTGAAGCTCTGCCAACAAGTTTAAGGGTGAAATAATGGTATTCAGAAGATTATTTGCAGCTTTTGCTGGTGGCATTAGAGCCTGATCTCAATTACAATGAAGTAACCAGGCTAGATTTGGATCTGGATTAGACTGACCACATTTAAGTCCCTTTTAAAAGTTTGCTTCTGCCACACTACCCCAATGAATCAAGTTGTCTTGCACATAAAGGCATATTATTTTCCTACTTCCTTAGCATCTTTCTATTTCTTTGTTTATTCTTGGGCTTATGCATGAAATTTTCACCAGTAAAAATATAATAGGCTTTTAAATTAATTTAATTAAAAAGATACAATCATCTGTGAAGACTCTAAAATTGAATTAAACCCATTTTGTTATGGACAGAACATCAGCATTGCAAAGTTGGTCTAATACGGCCCTGTCTAGGGGTTTGTTTAGGCAGTTACTTCTGATTGTGCCAGATGTTTACAATTCTGGACTAATTTTCTGATATTTCTAGCTGAGAACTCCTCAAGTGTATACCTCACTTAGATGGTCTTGCAGAAGCTAACAACCTGGATCCAACTGTTTGAAGGATGACATTAAGGGAAAATATATTGGCAAAAAGTTGATTTTATTTTTCTTTTGTCCCCTTGCTTTTAAGAAGGGCTAGTGCTTCCATGCATTGCCACTAGGATTTGAAACTTGTCAGAGGAGAATAATTTTTTATATTTAGAGTGTGTTCTCTAAGTTTCCAACAAAAAGAAGATTGAATTTTGCATACATGCCATAGCTGATTAATAGAGTTTTGTGAGGTATTTTTCTAAGAATTATGGTAATCTGTGACCTAATCTGCCCTACCACAATTTCTCCCAAGATTAGACTCAGTTAAAGATATCATACATCTGGATTTTCTTGGACATATTTTCCTTTTCTCACTCTGGAAACCTTGTCAATGCAGATTTTGATCAATTCATATTCATGTCCTGCCCAGATGGTCTGAGCATGTGTTAAGTCTGGTGCACTCCAGAAGACCTTGATTTACAGCACGAAGTAATTGTCCATAGTGTGAGGAACACAGTCCTGATGCAAGCTCAATAGGTGCTGGAAATACAGAGACATGCTGCTCTATGCAGGGAATTTTGAGCAAAATGGAGAGGTTTGGAAGCACGTGACTTGCTTAGGGAGACAGAGGGAAAAAGGCTTATTTCTTACACCATCATTTTAATGACTATTTTAAGCCCAAACTTTTAATGCCACTTACGTCTGTATTATGAATGTAAGGCACATTGGTATTCAGAGTTTGCTACTCCTGGATTGTCCAGTTGAAAGACGGATGGTTTCTAACAGTAAGGAATCTTGTATCTGATGAATATTTAAGAAAATCACAGTAATGATTTTAATCTAAAGCGAATACAAATAAAAGCATGAACCACAATAAATGAACAGATGGTGACCGATATGTGATTTCCTGCAAGAATGCCTGCTGTTTGATGGTGGTAACAAAGCCTTGAGCACAGAAAATATGTCAAATCCAAAAGTAAGTGGATGAAAACATTATTTGAGGTCCCAAATCAGGATGTTTCTACCTAGGATGGCCTAAAAAAAAATGAACAGTCAAAAGCTGTTTGATACTAATGGCCCTGAACATCAACATTTGAAATTACTACTGCTCATGTCATTTCCCCCAGGCTTGGTTTGTGATCTCTGTGTGTACTCTTGTGCCAGAAGTGCATATCTTTTGGGAAAATTTGTGGCCTGCATTATGCAGTGAATTAGTTGCCAAGACAGCAGTTCTCATACATTTGAGCTGGCCTCATACATATTTGGACTTAGTTGTGGCTGTGATTTTCCATGTATTGTGTCCTAATACCACATAGTCATTAATAACTCAGGAGGTATTGGACTGGCATGTAATGCATTCCTTCACAGGTAGGACTTAGGCTGCTCTGACCTTGCAACTTAAGCAATGAAACTGGAAAAAAATTTGCTTTACCAAGAGTAAATCAGGCTTCGAGTCACTGGGGCTGCTCTGCGGGCCAGCTACAGTCTCAGAGTTTGGCTTGCCCTGTGCTCTGTCATGCCATGCTAGTGGCTCTCCATGTCAGGATAGGTACATCATCTGCACCACACCTACATTTGGGCTGCCATTTAAGGGTATTTTAGAAAGGGGTTTTATTTTTGTTTGTGCATTTGCAGCTTTTTGCGCAAAGCCTGTTTCATTTCCATAGATGTTCCCTAGGTAAATTAGTAGGATCTAATCCTTGACACTCTGTGAAGATATAGGCAAAGTTGAACTGGTCATGTTTGGGTCCATCTTACTGGTCATTGCTTATATTTCTTCAAAATCAAGTCAAACCAAGCAATTCCAGAGGTTACCTGGAAGCAAAATTTTGGGAAGAATTCCTTTTTAAGACATTTTAAAATGGCAGAATATGCATGTATCATACTTGAATTTAACATTTTGAATAACATTTCATCGCTGTATAATAATAATTTCATCCCTGAATAATATAAAATTTCACAGTACATCTGTACATTAAGCGTCAAATTTTCCCACAAGCTGCATATTGAGCTGGAAAAAAGGATGAGACATATCAGCTAATATTAGACACTGGTGCCACACATGAAACAAAGGAATGGCCTCTCTCAGTTAGGATCATCCTTTAATGATATGTCCTCAATAATAATATTCAGAATTGCACCATGTCAGAGAGCTGCCATTGAGTCAAGGAGAAAATGATGCATCATGAAACAGGTAACAGCATAAATCCATATAGAAACAATAAAAATCCAAATTATTGGAAACATCTTTTTGGGATGAGAACCATATAGTTTTAAAAATATGTTCATGGAGAATTTTTCCTTGCAATTTATAGAATATGAGAATAACTGCTTGACCCCACTGGCCTTTTCTGACAAACTTACATTGCAAGAAAGTTTTCCAACCTGTTCTCATGTGAAGTGAATGGAAATGAAAGCAGATTTGGGCCCTATTTCTATATGGTTCATATTAGAGATGGGCTCAAACCAAACCCACTAGATCAGAACATTCCCAGACTTTGAGGAAGTTTGGCTCTGATTTCAGTTTTAAAATTCAGTGCTGGCTCCTTTCAACAAGGAACTAAATCATCTGAGCACTGCTTTGGGAAATTTGGATCCAGATCAGTACTTTGCAGCTGCAGCTGCAGCCCTCATTGAAATCTAGAGCTTCTTGAGACCAGTCTAGGGGGGTCAGGAGAGTACGAAGCAACATCTCATCCTTGCAGACAGCCCAAGCGAGGGGAATAGTCACACTCGGGCTCTGCCAAGAAGGAGATGTGAAAGTAAGAAGTGCATAGAGAGCACACACACAGTGCCATGTATCAGCCCTCACAGGAAGGTTGTGTATCCCAAATCAGCCAACACTCAGGTTAGTTTTCCTGTAGTGTGTGGAATCCGTGTGAAATGGGCTGATCTTCTGCCGTTGAAGGGCTTGGTTAATACCCTTGAAAAGCAAGTCTGTTCTAACAGTTTTATTTGACAAGTTTTCATTGTTCCTGTCCTGGTAGTGTAATTGAGGGCTGGGATGGTGAGGGAGCTGATTGGTCAGATTGACTAGCAAAAGTGTTAGAGGAAACTTACAAAATGCTTGACCCTGGAAAATCTGGAAATTTGCTGATGATGATGCTGACGAGCGAAACAGACCTGAAGTTTGTGCTGCTGTTATACATGGTATAGCCATTTTTGTTACTTTTTCCCTTGAAGTCAGTCAAAATAGTCTAAAATGTTTCTCCCAAGTTGTCGGGGTGACCAGTGAGATGCAGAACCTCTGCAGCAAGGACTGCAGGTGCTTCAAGGAAAGGAATAAATACAGGTCTTAGATTTGATTCCATTGTCTCTGACCCAGCATCATGGCTGAGCTGCAGCCATGTGGAGGAGGTCCTGCAGTGATGGAGTCATGAAGAAGAGCACAGTGATTTCCTCCAAACTCAGTATCTGTGCACGAGGAAATGAGAGAGGTATTCTTGGAGACTTCAGCTGGAGAAATGGACCTGTATCCTAGGTCCATTCACTGAATAGCTAATTACCATCTGTTCACTAGACACATCCTTCACTCTTCCTGTAATATAAAGAGAGCAAAATTGTTTTTATTCCTTTGTTGCCAGAGATCTGACTTGATTGTCACAGTCCAAGCTGCTTTTCAGCTAATAAAGCAAGTGCATTTACACCTCCATTGTTTGTCAGGATGCTTTGTAAGACTTGTGTAATAAGAAATAAGTGCCTTGCAACTTTTCCATGAACACCTGATCCTGTTTGGCCACGAGGATTCCTGAAAACTGAGCATGGCACAGTAACAAGACAGAAGATGCACTTGGGAATGGGAGCAGTATAGTCTGTGTTTCCCTGTCTTTCTCAAAACCTATTATTTTTTATTTTTATTTCAATCTGTTGCACTCATTCTGTGTCCATTTTAGCTGTCTAGATTCAGGCTGTTCAGTACAGTGACTATCTTTCACTTTCTCTTTGTATGGCACCTAGAACAAAGGAGAGCCCATTTCCAGTTAATCTTTGGTGATATTGTATTAAACATGCTTACTCTTAACACTGCTTTTAAGATATCTTAACACCTTTCAGGTTTAAATATTGACTGTGTCAAAAGTCTCTTAAATAAGTAACGCACTGCAGTGCAATTTTTCATAAAGATTTTGGCCATCTCCATTTCTTGTTTTAGATGGTCTTCTATTCTTTACGTTAAACAATCACTTTAATTGAACCTATAGACCTCTAATAAAATTGCAATCCATCAACTTTTATGAGTTCAAATGAATCAGGAGAGAGTGAACCAGTGTGGGAGAAATTGTCAGACTCTTTGAGGTAGTTGGAAGGAATATTCCCCAAATAATAATAAGACATCTTGTACCATCACTCAGCAAGCTCCTAACACCTAATCTGCTACAGAGGAAAGTTTTCAACAAGTTCTTCAAAGGGGTTATGATTTGGTTGGTGGCTAAATGTTTTTGTAGAACCCCTTGTGGAAGTGTAGTATTTCCCTAATGTGGACGTACTAACTCCTGTTACTGACTTGCAGAAAGCTGTTCATGACCTTGCTGAAGGTTGATGGAGCTGGAGCTGCATCTGCAAAGAGGCAGTGAGTTCAAGCTTTAGCTTTCTTCAGCTGTTAAATGGTCATTGAAGTAGAACATGTAATATTCCACTTTCTAAATGCCTTGAATCATTTTGAAGCCACTTTTTATGGTGCATTTTGACTTTCAAACAGGATTGGTTATGTCTAAGAATCACATAATACTTTTCTGGGACTCTAATTATTTAGGCTGACCTCATGTCCTAACAAACTTCGGCAAAAGCTCCTTTTACTCCTTTTACTCCTTTTTCCAATAAGACAAACTGCATTTACTGAGCCATTATTTTGCCATGTTAAAAAAGGTGAAAGGCCTGATACTTTTTATACTTTTATGATTCCCTCATGAATGGAAATTACATTAAGATGTAGAATGGAGGATTATCCTTACATTGTAGTCTATGGTAATTTTACAAGGGAAAACAGAGGTATGTATTAGTCTGATCTCATTCTTGCCAGGTTAAAGTGAAGTAAGCAAAGTACTGGAAATGTGTATGCAAAAAGCTCCCATAGTTAAGGTCAGAATCTGCCAACCCCTAGGCTACTAGTCCCACTGTCCGGAATTCCCTCCCTATTTATTGTCCTGGAATTCTGTTACTTTTACAGTACTTGAGATTTCTATGTCTAATGCTATTAGAGTTTTACTAGGGAACAGTCTCCTGAGTAAGATCTGGGTTCAGGATTTGGCTGACATGCTCCATGACTGACAAAGTTACTGCAATAGAGCCTGATCTTCTGTTTAGGTCAACTCTACAGTTATCTTTCCATCCCTTTTTGCTCTTACCTGGAGTAAGACCAAAAAGCATGTGATATTTTTTTTCCCTCTTTTGATTTCTCTTTATTTCTCCTTATATTGTTATTTTTCATCATCTTTTACGGTTTTGAGTTTGTCTGGAAGAAAACAAAGCCCTAGAGTTACAAAGATTTGCGGACATGAGTAAGCCTTAGAGAATATATTGGTCTGCTGGAATGTGTGTAATTGATAAAAATTAGCTCAGCAGGAGTGATTCAGCTGTGCAAAGTTACTCATTTGCATAAGGTTTCACAGCCTTACTGCAGCGTGTACCATGTGTAATTCAAAAGCTCTATCAGTCTGAGATAAGCACTCTCCTTGTCCCTGTGTATGTCGTTTTTTGTCTCAGGAGTCTTAAGCAGAAATACATTTTTAACAGCTTCAACAAACCAAATAAAAATTTGGAAACAAAGGCAGTCTTAAAAAAAAAAAATCTGTCAGCAATGATTATCCTTTCTTTTGTTGTAGGCACAGTTTCAGCTGAAAAGGAGTTCTGCATTTAAAAAATTCTGGTTTTAAGAAAGCTCATTGATGCCCATGTACTTTTGCAAGTTAAATCTTCAGGCATAAAAATGCTTTTCACTGGGTTATCCATCTAATGGAAGCTCAGCAAAGCAGAAATGTTTCCTATCAAGCAGAATTTGATGCAAACTTTTTCCTCACATTGTTGTACAGCTACTTTGGGTGGATTGAGGGAATTACAGCAGTTTTGTACTTTGGAGCAAATGTTGCCTAAGCGGTGGATGCTGAGAATGAAAGTACAAAAATGCTCTGAACCTCACAAAATACTGACCTGCTGGCCCTGAAACCACACGGAGCTAAAGCAAGTGCTCCCATGCAGAGATAGTCCCGAAGACCTGAAGGTAAATTAACACCTCTGATCTCTCCTGGATCAAAGGAAGAATGCTCAGCACCTTGCAGGATTACAGAAATGTAACTTGTTGGCTTGGGACCAGCTTGCTTAAGTGAAGCCATGTGAAAGAATAAAGAAAATATGGTGAGGAGGAGCCAGAATAAACAATTAGACATGGCTGAGAAGAAAAAGGGGTTAATTTTCTTTAATTTGTTTGTCTGACTTTTTTGACTTGAAAACTTCTGCACTGATATCAAAGCAAACTCAAAATGTTTGTGCTGGCACAATTACACTTGCATCAGGTTCATTTGGTTTTACTGTCAAGCTAAGAATTGAGCTTGCAGCCACAAAAACCTGTATCTGTTCTGAAAATTAAGGAATATTAAGGAGGTTGGATGTGATTTTATTTGTTGCTAAAGTTCATTGTTCTTGCATTTTCCTAGAATTTCCTGCTCTTGTGATTACAGCATTGAAATTTTGAAACTTGAGGAGACCAAATGCATGGAGCAGCCATGAGACTGGATGGGTGAGAGCCAGTCCCCAGAACTGCCAGCCTGCAGCGTGTTTCTGCTCCAGGTCCACCTCTTTCATCTGTCTGGAGATCACTGAGCAGAGGATTGATGAGCACAGTGAACCCAGCTAATAATCACCTCCCTCCCATCCCTCCCTGTGGGCTGGACTCTGCTGCAGCCATTTGACTTGCCTGGGAATACATCAGCTTGGGTGCAGGACAGAGCACCTCCCGACTGGGAATCCTGGCCTGAGGTGCAGCAGACAGAGAGGCCGGCTGCCCCTCCCCACCTCTGCCTGCTGCTGGAGCCAGGTACCTGTCCCCTCACCAGGAAACCAGCAGGCAGAGCTCTGGGGAACTCGATATGGTGCCTGTGTGGCTCAGGGGGCTTGCAATGCAGCTGGGTAAGATGGGCACATGAGGAAGGCAGAGAGGTGACAGACCTTGCTGTGGATTAAGCAACGGGCCAGTGGCACAGCTGGAAAGAGCCCGCAGGTTGCCTAGCCTGGCTCCAGTCCACAGGGAAAGGCAGTCTCTGCCCCTTGTCACTTCTTGCACCTCCACTGCATCTCCTGGACACCTTCACCCGTGATTCAGCTCCATTTGTTGTCATACTCATCATCTCTGTGTAGGCAAAAACAAAAAGGCAAGTGACTGCCTTGGAAAAATCCCCAGTTTTTCAGATGAGAGAGAAGTGGAAGTTTTGAAACAGTAGGAAACTCATCTGGTATCTCGAAAAATATCCTCATTTCATCTGTGGGTGCAGGGCTAGCTTGTGCAACTGCTGATATGCTTTTAAGAAGACCATTAGAAATACATCCCTAAATGGCACCAGCTATCTGGGAAACTTTTAGCAGTGCCATTTGAGAGACAGTTTCTTCTGAGTTTTCTGGACTTGGTTCTGATCTCACACTAATGTGACAGGGATGTGCTGGTTTTACTTCAGCACAGACACACTAGACATGTTTTTGGGGTTTTTTTTCCTTGGGATGTTTCTCAAATTGTCTGGTTGGAGAAGGATATTTACATTTGATCTTTTTGTTCCTAATTCAAAACCCACCTCCATTAATCTTCATGGTTTGTGTGTTATAGCCTTGCATCTGCCAAACAAAAGACCTGAAGCTGTATTACGTGCACGTAACTCTGCTTATTTTCAGAGCTGCTCCTGACTTACATGTGGAACTCACAACTGTGAATATTTTCTCTGTCACTTTTTTCAGACTGTGCATTCTAGATCTCTCCACATTATGGCCCATGAGTCACACAATGAATGTCTAACAGGACATTTGTGTTTTGTCTACAGCAGAAAAAAGACCTCAGTGGTTTCACATGAGAAAGTTGAATCCTAAATGTGGGTGGAAAAAAAGTAAAGAAAAGGGATAAAAAGATACCACCAGATAAATATAATGCACGTATTTCTTCCTGTAAAATATTTACCTATGCAAATAAACCACATTTTCAAAGACACTTCTTGGGTTTTTAAATTCTTTAAACGGATCACCTTGAACAAAAGCCATATTATGAAAGGAAAAAGAAAACAGAAAACAAGTCTGACCTTGAGCAAATTTAGTGTGGCAGTGATTCATCCCACTATCATCTTAGTCAGATAGTCAGCCTCAGCTAATCATAAACCCATGATTGTTGTATATATGTGTGAGTGTTTTTATATAAATATACACATTTATTTATGGCCACTCATACTGGAACTAGAGATGAACTCAGCATCTCTCACACACAGCACAAATTAGTCTCTAAGACCCTTTTCAGGGGAGATCTTAAATATGCATTAGTAATTCTAAGGTGTCGCATAAGTCTAACAGCACTTATGCGCTTTTCTGAAAATTTCAAGAACTTATTGCTACCCATATTGAAATCTGTTGAAAGACCAGCTCAATGCTGCTGACTCTGCCTTATTCAAGAGCTGCACCTCTGTCTACATCCAGTGAAGTTCAAGGTTTTCTTTAAACAATTGAAACAGAAAATGTTGTATTCAGTATTGAAACATAAACAAAGTTTGGTGTCTATATCTAGGGGACTTGTCAGTAGAAGGCAATTGCAAGCCACAGCCAATGGTACCCCTTATTCAGAAGGAGGTTATGAAATATTTGTCCATTAAGGCTGTTTGTGAGAAATCCCACTTTCTAAGTGACAAAACCAAACCAGGCCTTTCTGCTCCTCCGTTCAGACTAGTGAAAATGAGGACTTGGGGGGACCCTAGAGGGCTTCTCCATCCAACATGCACATCTTTAGTGAGGGAAAAAGCAAGGGTTTATGTAAGCCCAGAGGAGAGAGGGAAATAAAATAATTTATCTCAATGTGAAATTAGAAAGGAGCAAAATATATTTGTGTTGTGTGTGTTTCACATGTCAGTTTACAGGCTTTAAGCAATCTAAATAATTACTGGGTTGCAAACATGATGGCCCCAGTTGTCCACATTTTATTTTTGTTTTTCAAAGAGGTTCAAAACCAGACAGAACATACTATTCCTTCACACTCTGTAATGTTTATGTTTGGAAATGAGATTAGAAGTTTTCAAATGAAAGAGAGTTTTATTTCAGGGCGATAAAATTGCTTATTAAGCCTGCCCTTAAATCCAGCTGCCTGACCAAACCCTAAGTGTTGCGAAGTGCAAACATTTCTGTGAGCTAGAGTTTTCTGCTACTTTCACTGCTGCAATCAGCAAGCCATTGTTAGGCAATAGGTGTAAGTATATGAGTATATGGGTGACTGTGTTTGTAAAGAATGGATAATACCCTTAATACAAATCTTTTAAGTTTCAGCATTAAATAGAACACATTCTCTCAATCTCTTTTTCTTTGGTCAAACTTTGACTCACACTACTTTCCAGAAATTTTTTTAAGAGTCCTGAAGCTATCTATCAAAATCAGTATTTTTTTCTAAGAAAATTCCATTTAGAAAGAAGGAAGTAGAAGAGAACAAAGGCAGACAGCCTGTGACAATGACTCATTATGTTCCTTATAAATTATAGCTGTGAAGTTAATGCAAATTGTTTCTCACAGTTTCAAAACTCACTATAAGACAATAACTTAGGGCTACAGAAAGAGGAGCACCTAGAGAAATAATGGCTTTTAAATTTTTTTGTAAACAGAGAGAAGTGTGCAATAAACAGTAGAGTTATTTGGAAAGCACTTGAAGATGCACTAGTAGATTAATTTCATGTTGTAGCATGCAAAACTAAAACAGAATCAAACTCGAACTTGTGGCTCTTGTGGTATTTATTAAGCCTGAAATTTCTGTAATTTGTTTGGCAAGCTACCATTACATGGGGCAATACTGATCGGGAAAAGGTCTGAAACCTTCAGGAAAAGCAGCAGATGTTCATCCTCTAGAGTTCAATCCACTGTGACTAGCAAAGTACCTTCTTTCTCCGTGTCAGAGGTGAACTTGGTGGCATGCTTGGGCTGCAGGGGAGCACACACTGCAGCACACACTGAGAGCTTAGCACACCACCCTGTTGGAAGGCAACAGAAAAGCTCATGGGCTCTTGGTCTCCATGTTGTCTCAGTGTTCAGGTACTTTGTTATTATCTCTGTCAGGAATGGGTGAGTCTTCAGAGCCAAGTGTGCACACTTGCTTTGCTGTGAAGCTTGCATAATTGCTCTGCTTCCCAAACCAGGCTGGTAACAGCACCATTGATAAGTGTGGCACTGTCCTCCAGCTATGTTTGTGGTTGTTAGAATTTTTACGTTCTTACTCAAGAAGATGAAGCCTTACAGCCGCATCATCACAGCAACCTTCCCCTACCTGCTGTGCTGGCACAACACCTCAGACAACACTTGAAACCAAACCAAAGAACTCCACAGCTAAAGGCACAAATCATTTAGTCCTGTCCAGAAGACTACAGTCTGCAATGGACCAATGCCCTCTGTAGAGCAATTACCTTGAAGGGATACCCAAAGTTCAGGGACTAGTAGGATGGTGGCCTTAATTGATCTGCTCTGCAGTGACTTGTGGCTGTCTCTCAGAGAACAAGGATCCATTAAAATTTGTAGACAAAAAGCTTTAGCCTAGAGTCCTTTGGTGTTCAAGTCTGCTACTCCTAAACATGTCTCTTAATTGTGCAATGCAGCCACAACATTGCTATAGTGGAAATCACTTTGTTTACCAAATCGTTTCTTATGTCTTAGTTCTCTTTGAGGGTCAGAAAACAGATTTGGAAACTTTCCTGATGTACCTTTAAGAAATGTCTTAACTACCAACAGGAGCTAGCTGGGTCACCACCAAGTCACCATGTCCCTGGGCATACACTACATCTGCAAGTTACAGTAGAAGCATTTTGGAAGCACTGTATTGGTGCATGCACATACATTTGTGTACAGCCCTAATTATCGCTTCAAACAGTGTGCTTGAAGGACGTAAAAGGATGAAACCACTCAATCTGGCTTTTACAAATACTTCAGTAGTATGACTGAATTCCAGCTCATTCTCCCCTCAGAGGGACAGATCTGTTTGTGTCTCATAAGGAAAATTCTCCTGTCATTTTAAGAAAGCAGGATCCTTTATCTTTCCAAGAAATTACAAAGGGTTTTCTTGAGGCCATGGCTTATCACGCATCCTGACCAGCACGGAAGCATTCACTCCTGATCATTACCTGTCAAAAGGTATTTTGAGGAAATGGTTTGAACCTTTGATCCCAAGAAAACTGTTTGATAGCATGTATTTTATATCCTATGTGTATTTCTTTAGCGTAGCATTATTAATAATTCTGCTTTTTCCACTAACTTCTTTAGCTGCTCATCTTTTAGATTAAAATTCCCCAAGAAAGGACACTTTTTTCTTATTGAGAGCAAATGTAACAAGTCTCCTGCATTTTCAGAGATTCCATTCTATTGACAGTAGACTGGATTAAAGGACTATAATTTGGATATTATTACTACAGATATCAATGGGAACATCATGTCCTTACCAGCTCCCCAGGCTTTGGGCCAGATTATCAACCCAGCTCTTTTGTCTCCTAGCCCTCTGTCATGCCCCACACCCTGTATCCTGGTGAGCTTGCCTGGGGGTTAGGTAGGCAGAGTCAGACCCCTGTTTGACCTTGCCGTTCTAGATGGTGAAATAATGCTGACATAAATTTGACAATGCCCAGTGGGAAACAAGAATAAAGCCCTCAGCACATCAATAGATATGTGAGCCTAGGAAGGAAAGGGGAAGACTGTTTTTAGGAGGAAAATTAAAAGGCAGAAAGCTGGAGGAGAACAGCATGGTGAAATACAGACAGAGCACATGATAAAACATCTCCTTTTAAGGACAACACTGAGCTGCCACCCTTTTCTATGCACTCCAGCCTTGCCATGGAGCAAAGTGGCCTCAACCGAGAGAGCTCTGTCCTCATGTCTGGGTGTTAGTGAAGAGATACTGGGGCAGGAAGAGTGGATGACTGACTTCATCTGCACCATTTCCTTCTTTTGTTAGCGTACCCTTTGGCTGGTTGTCATTCAGCACGGTTCCTGACCATCCCTTTGTACTTGACAATAAGTGGAAGAGAAGTCAGAATATAAGCTATTATAAATGGTTGCATTAATGCTCCCTGCTGATGTAATATTCCCTCCCACAGTGTTTTGACAGTAACTCAGTAATTGTTTTCTGAGTGGGTTACTCTTTCTTCTAGGGGAAAAAAAAAGTAGATACCTCTTACATTGTACTGCCTATCCTCATAATGCATCACTGAAACTAGTTTCTCTGATGACCTATCTCATGCTGGCTATCAGCTTTCAGCTGGCAGGCAGGGGTACCTCAGTAAGGCTGCATCAATCCAGGGTTTCAGCCATCTTCCTGCCATTCCAGGAGTCCACAGGGCAACTGTGTAATTGGCTGATTCTCTTTTCTTGGTTTTGCAGAGCTTTTTCTGCTAAACCAAATACATTTCCAGACAAATATTCATTGTTTTTCCTTCACTATACTCTATTGCTTTGTGTTGCTGCAATCACATGGCTCTGCGCTGGGTTCATTTCTGGCATAGCCTCCATGCTCTCTCAGGAATGCCATGTTTATAGTGCTGCTAGTAATCAGAGTAAGATGAGATGAGGGAGTTTCTGAGGCTGGCTTTGAGGATTCTTTAAAAAAAATTTTAATGACACAATCAGCAGCAGCTTCAGTTCCTAGCAAGTGCGTTATCATGTCCAGACTCCCATCTGCCATGATCTCATGGTCAGTAAATCGTGCCAAGCACAAGGAAAAGAGGCACAGCTCTGGTTATGGTATGGAGAGTGTGTGACAGTATCTCTTGGCACAGAATTGCAGTGTGCTCAATGACTGTTGCTTTACCTCTTTTATATGCCCTGGCTATGATGACATATGTATGTGCAGTATAACATAACATGATCTCAAATGGTTGTAAAATTTGTTGAGTGAATAAGTGAAAAACAGGGGAACACCTGGATCCTCCTGTAGTGTCTGATCCTACACACCATGTGCAGGAGCCTCAGTGGAAGCAATTTGCCCACTCTGAGCTTTGCTCCAAGCAACATTTTTTCATACGTTTGTTCCACCTGCCATGTAAGAGCTACAGGGCAATATTTGACAATATAGGGGAACCAAGAGCTGTGCTTCCCACTTATGGCTTCCCCCAGGCCTATACTCATCTGTCCTCTCTCTGGAAGCATGATCAATTCTAAGAAATATATTAATGTACCTTTTTTAGATGTAGAAATCACAGTAATGAGACAGAACAGGAACAATTTTTTAAAAGAAATTTCGTAAAGATACCCAGATTGTTCAAAGACATGCTATAACTCTGCTTACTGACTTGAATTTCTGTTCATCTGCTTTATTCATTTGATTTCACACCTGATGATAAGAGAGAAAATTCAATGTTTTCTCTAGGAGCTTTGTATAATTAATAGAATTTAATCTGAAGATGAATCTAGATCTCAACATGTTCAGAGAGGTATAAGCAGTATTTAAAAGGAACCCAGAGTCCTCTTCTTTCTTTCCACTTGAGAATGAAACAAATGGGAAAAGATACTTGGAGGTCCTTCCCTCAGCATCCCAACACAAAAAAGCGAATAAAGAAATAACAGTGGAGGTGAGGAGCAGAGGGAAAACAGGATCTGTGAATGCCAAGATGGGTATGGCACAACACAGCACACGGAAGAACAATGCGTGTTTGTGTTTTAAATGTTCCCCAGTGCAATAACAGCTCTCCTGTAGTGCAAGCAGCACCCTGAAGCCCGGTCCCACCTTTCTATTTCATCATATTCCTGCCAGACGGTGACAACACCAGTCTTAAAAATGGGCAGTGTGCATGCATTTGGCTTGTGCACTGTTTATTTTTTTACCTCACTAGAAATATAAGCTCTAATATATGTTTCCCCATCTCTTAGTTGCCAAGATCAGACCTGCAATTCAGCAAAATGTTTAGCAGACTAGAGTGCAGCAGAGGACATGCTTAAACTACTGTAGAAATGAGATGAAATTTTTTTTCTACTTGCATCTCTATTCTTTGGCTTTGTTTTTTTTCCTCACTTAGATGATCAAATTTATTAATTTTCTCTTCCATATACAGGTAGTCTTTGAATGTCTACTTTTATGCACTTGGAGGCACATTAAAGAAAGAGCTGCTTTGTTTAGGGCTGCTGATTTGAAATAACATAAAACTAAAACTGAACGACATTTTTTTGTGGTTTTTTTTCTGAAATATATAATGTCAGAAGATCTGAAACAGGATTTGACATGACTTTATGCATAGTTTTGTTTGAGTTTTGCATCATTTTCTCTTAATATTTTCTGAAACAAGATTTCTGTTTTTTTTGTTTTGAGGCAATAATTAATTTCAAAGTTTGTCTGCATTTAATGCTAATTTTTAAAGGGATAAGAAAATTCAATGAAGAGCCAAAAATCACTAAATTGAAAACAAAACAGCCCATTCTGAATTGAATGAAAGTTTCAGTCAGTAGTGAACATTTCTGTTGTCTTATTATTGTTGTCTTGTAAAAAATGTAGTTTCAGACTAAACCAAAACAAATGAATTTTTTTTTTTTCTTGAAATAACTGAAAACTGAACTTTTGAAGCTGTAATTGAAACCACACAAGTAAGTTGGAAAGGGAAAGATAATCTACCCACCAATCCAATAAGTTGTGGTCAGCCATTGGATGAAAATGAGTGGGATTTATCTAAATTAATTCACCAGTTAAGGTTCTGCTGTACAAACCTGAACTAGTCCCTGAAAGTTTCTATTACAGCCAATGGCATGAGATAAACAGTTTTTTTAAACATCAGCTCTCTCCAGTATGTTTTTAGAAGGGCATGGGTCAGAAGTTCCTACTTGTTTCCTTGGCAGTAAAAAGGGACCAGTGGGACCGCTCAGATTTTCACACTCCTGTGAAGCCGAACGGGGTGAATTGCACCAATTATGTCTGTCCAAGGAAACAGAGGTCAGGCCCAACGCAGCTGAGTTATATGAAATGCAATGATTTTGCTATTGATCTTGTCTTCTTGCATGGATGATCAGGAACTCCAGATGCCAAGACAACAAGCTCCCTCATCACTTAGGAATACAGAAGAAGTCCCCTTTGCAAGATCTGAGCCAGTTCTACCAGACATTTTAATGCTAAGTCAGATCAGTCAAGTAATAATTAACTTTAATTGGCACACCCACAACTGCAACATTTATCCAGTGCAGTTGAATGATTTAAAAATCATGGGCATTCTTATCTTTATATGAAGAGAGCAAAGAAAATAAACTTCAAGCAATATTTCTAATATTACCATTGCTGTTTTTGTATGACTAAGACCAGACTGAGGAGTCCTGGCAGGAGGTAGTGTTGCATTTTAATAGTCCTTGCAGTCTTAGTAAGTATGAGGACTGCTTATCTCTAAAATGACTCTGTGTTATCAAACCAGCTGTCAAGGGCTGACACAAATCTTGAGGGAACTGGACTTTGGGGAGCCAAGAAGCATATGGTCAGCAAGTCATCTCCCCATGCTCAAGTGGAGCAGCCTGCTCTGTATTTTCACTGGTCTTCTGCTCTTCCCCGTGCTTCAAAAAGGATGATGTGTCTGTTTACAAGGAATTCACATCTGAACTGGACTTTAACTGCCCTGCTCAATGACATAAGCTCAAGGAGCAGTTTGAAACATTGCATTTAAAGCCAAACCCAAATATGAGATAGGCAGCCACTCAATGAATATCTCTGCAGATGAAGAATAATTTCATTACAGTTATGAGTGGTGTAACTTGTCTTCACAAAGATCTCCAGTGTCAGCAATTTTCCTCTGGGTGCAAAGGGATGGGACACAAAATACAGTGATAAAATCAAGGAGAAAAATACATAGTGGTTGAAGGAAGGCAGACAAGAAAAAAAAAAAAGAAAAAAAGCAAAAAGCCAAAAAACAACAAAAGAAATAAACTGAATGGGAAAAAAAAGGAAAATGTAAAAATAAATCCTAGTGACTGAAATGGCCATGTTGCTCTATGATGTATGGCATAGGGCAGAAAAATAAAAAACCTACCAAAGAGTATTTAGAAGAGAGCAAGTGGTATATGTGCTGAGTGGACTGGGAAGGATCCACTGGCTAATAGCATAGATAATCTGCTTTAATGGGGACAGATCAGCTGCGGCTGGCTTTTTTGGAAGGCTTTCTTTAGCAGAGCAGGTTCCAAAATTTTTCCTATTAGTGTTGCAATGTGCTTTGCAGGAAATATTTGAGTGTCATTAAGACATGACTATCATACTGTATTCTTTTCTTTTAGGCAGAATATATGTAGCAGTGCAAAATTATTTAACTAAATAAAATAAGTTATTTTGTTGGAATATATATATCAATATAATTTTAAAGCTTTCAAAATGCAGAAAATTGTTATTCTAATTTCCTTTCCTTGTGAAAGAACCTCTTACATTTTATTTTCTTAGCCCTCTGCTCTCTCTTCTTCTCTCTCCTGATTCTAATACCATCTGGATATCTCTAAGGCTTCCACAAAAGGAAGCAGAAAAGTAAGAAGTGAAGACTGAAGAAGATGGAGATGTGGTGAGAAAAAAGAGCTTCAGGGAATCAGGGAAAGTGGATTGTGGTGCTGAAGATACAGATGAACGAATAGAGCTCTGTACTGATTCAGGTTAGAGGAGAAAGAGTCTGACGTGGTGCTGTTATTCAAACGCACAGGCTCTTGGACCACATATGATGAGAAGACATAAAGAGAGTGTCTGCCAGTGCCAGAGAATAAATCTGATTCAAAACCTTCTCACTCACTGCCACTTTTAAAATTATTTACTCTTTTCCAGTGTTCATTAGAAAGAACTTGCACGCAAACTGTGAAAAAGACAGAAAAAAGTTTTCCTTCTCCCAAGGATAGAAAGGATAGAAATTAATCTTTTCATGACAATCTTTGAGACGCAAAATGAACAACAACACATTTTGGCAAGAGCCGACAGGGCAGATACAGCAAACAAGTACTTTCCACTGTGGCAAACCAAAAACATTCAACCTTTGTGATCAGGAGTTTGCACAATGAACTGACAAGGAAAACTCACCCGTACAAAAAGACACAAAAACATCCTGCATGCTACTGAAGCAACAAATGGTATGTTTTATCTACCTCTTTCAAAGCAGAAGAATGTTGTCAGAAATATTCACTTCTTACATGAAAATTTATGGTGTTTCTTTGAAATTCAGGGAACCAATCTGTGCTTCCCAGCACAAGGAAATCAATTTTGTCTGCTCTTGAACATAGGCCAATCTGTGCATTTTCTTTAGAAAGCAAATGTACAAAATGGAAAACACTGATCTAAATAATATCCTTTATGTCTGTTGGCATTACACAAAACGCTTTATGTACCAGACTTTACTTCTTTGTTTGAAGTTAACTAGCAATATAAAACTTTCAAAAGTTGGCTGTGCAGATCTTCCTTTAGACTTCTGGGGAGATGTCTTCAAATTGACATGTTTTAGCCTGTGCTTTGCTTAGATTTGTAAATTCTTGGTATGTGTGTACACCCTTGTGCTACACAGGGACATACAGTGCTTGATTGTGAATGCTCACCAGGAGATCTGCTTAAGACACGTATTCTAGAGGCAGCAGAGACCAGGGCTTGAGTGTTTGCCCAGATGTCAGGTGCTGCTGAATTTTAATCCTGGGTCTGGCATGGATTTGCTGTGTAGCCTGTGGCAAATCACATAATCTCCCTGCATCAGAGTCCCCACCTGTGAAGTGGGGATAATAACACTGACAATTTCCTACCTCACAGGCTGTTTTGAGGATTAATGGATGTCTGAGAAGTGCTTTGTATACTGGAAGTCCTGGCTTATGGGGAGGTATTTTGACTCTGTCTGAGAGAAAACTTGGATCATTGTTTTGGACATTTCAGGAAGAATGAAAGAAAAAATTATAGAAAATAGCAGCATCATCCTAACAATTCGTTTGGTGCAAAAAACATTGCTGTGTCTAGGTCTTCTCATGCATGAAGTTGTTGTACACAAGTTCTACTGTTTGCATCAGCAAGTGGCCTCACTTAAGGAAGCATTTGGAGGATTAATTCTTTACTTGCAAATTCTCATATCAGACCCATACAGTCTGAATAAAAACTTGGGAAATTGCTGAATCATCCAGTTTAGTTTTCTGCATGCTAAATTCTTCCTTTCTTGATGCAGTTACCCCTCCATCATTGGTGAAACCTAGGCCTGTGACAATCACTGAGAAAGGACACAATCTTTGAGAAGGTACAGTCCTGACACACTGGCAGAGTTAGGAGAAGAAAAGGGAGCAAGCATTCCAGGAGGTCCCCAGTGAGAGGAATGCAAAAGGGAAACAGAGCCCATTCTTTAACAGCACTCCATTGCCATGGTGTGAGAAGGCAGGATTGTGTACAGGGAGACCCCAAGGACCCTGAGCTGCCTTCGGCTCAGGTAGGGATATAATGCATTCAGGTGCCATGGCCACCCAGGCTGCAGTGCCCGTGCTGTGGAGGGTGCTCCCCTCTGCTCCAGCATGCCTGCTCTCATCCCCAGAGTAACACTGCCTCCTCCATGAACCACTGAGGAGAAAAACAACTGTGGAAAGTGGGGGGGTATTTTCAAACTCAGCTAAGCTTGCTAATGTGGGGGTAGTTCGCTGCTACCTGGAAAGATGCTTGAAGGCGGAGGTGGCAAACGTGAACCCCTTCCACTGATGTTTCTGCCATATTGTAAAATTAGGACTTCAGCCTGAGTGGGAGTGGTAGAATCTAGTCCCTTTCATGGAAAAAGAGAGACCATGTTTCTCCATTACCTGCAACCTTGCACAGTCACTATCAACCCTGCAGAGTAGGAGTAAAATACTATCGGTCTGATTGGTACCTCCACTTTTAACTCACTTTGCACAGTCTAAAATGACTATGAAGGAAAATGTAAAAGGTTGGAACTATTGATGGTAAAATCACAAAGTGCTTATGTGATTTTTTCTCATTGTAGCTGTTGACTGAAAAATCAAACAAAACCCCCACAGCACGCAAAGTCTGGGCTTATGAAGGCTCACATTACTGCACACTTCCTAAAGCTGCCTGTAACTGATTGCTGTCAAGCAAAGACAGAAATATGTGGTCTTTCACTTCGAAGAGTACTTTTCACTAAGAGAAAGGGGAGGTTGACAATATAATGGCTAACAAGATTTTAAAGAATAATTGACTAGAAATGGCCAGGGAAAAATATGTTAGCTGGCAGTGACCAAATCTCAGAAGACTTTTGAGTTCACATTAATGAATCAAACCCTTTTTGGAGATGTCAAACTGTTTCTAGACCCATTCATTTAAAAAACATTGACATCTTCTTTGCTCATGTGACACTCAAAAATAATCGCTACGTGTTATGTAATGCATTTATTGTGCATATTTCATTTTCCTAAGCCAAACAAGGATGGTAAGATATCCCTTCAAATAGAAGTTGGGTGGCACAGCAATTGTAGGTTATGCTGTTTTGTGATGTTTCCAGATCAGATCTCTCCATGGTCATTCAGTTTTGAATTAAAAATATTTATTCTGGCATGATCGCTTTTCTTACAATATAGGTTAATTTTTCAGTAATAAAACGATTTTTCTTTCCACATGCCCTAGCCGAAAGCTGGGAGATATTTTCTAATAAAACATAAATTCAGTTATTGGAATAACTGGTTCAGGATATTGTGAAAAATCTGTCGTTTCTTCCAGGCTTGAAGAATAAAAGCCCATTCTATACTAAGAAAGTTCTTGAGGGTGGAATATGTTTATCAAACTTTGTGATCAGTGAATATTTCCTTTTCAACAAGCTGCATTGACAATACCTCTGGGCACAGATGAGCTCTGAAGAAACTGAAAGGTAGGGGAAATGAAATCCTACTCATTCCACCATTGCATGTCACATTTCATCAAGTATCAGGATATTTCATACATGTTTTATCTAGTGCTTTTAGCACACATTTCAAAATAATGAGAAGTCACTGCTGGAATTCTCTTAGAGTTTTCAAGTAAAAAAATAATGCTGCTCAAGGGTGTATGCCACAAAACCAACCCAGGGAGCACTGCCCTATCAGGAAGTTTGTGAAGAGATAGGCAAACCTGATGAGTTCAAGACTGTGGAAGCCATGAGAAAGAAGCCCTCGTTCTAAGAGAAGTCTTTCCCTCACCGTCTCTTCCTTGATGGAGAGAACATGAGTCAGCAGACAGATGGAAGAATTTGAGCCAACGCTCAGTCCTCAGAGAGCAGGAACCCCTGGAACTCAAGGACACAGCTGTTGAGAAGGTCTTTTCTCACCATTTCCCCACCACCACACCCATACAGACCTTCACTCCTACTTTTTCAGGACAGTTTTTCAGCTGAACTTGAGCTTTTGCTTTGGGGTAGAAAAGTCTTAAGCATAAAGAAAAAAAAAAAGAAAAATCTGTCAGAAGCACATCAGCATCAAAAAAATTTAAATCTCAAAATTATTTGCTGCTTCAAACATCTGGTGCTTGGCAACATTTGGATAACCTGCTGAGAGAACAAGAAGAGAGATGTGTTTGTATTTGACAACCAGCCCTGAAATCAGGAGGCAGCTAGGTCCCAAAGCACAAAACCTTCCTTTTTCGTCCCTTACCTTCTGCCTGCTTGTTTGTCTCTCTTCCTTTCTTAGGAAAGGCAGATAGTGGTGACTTGGATCTGGGTGTATATGCCCTGTTAAAACTCATGGACAGTAACATATCTCCAGAGTTTATCTTTGCCTCAGCTGCAACCCCTGGCTGGACAAAGTTTCATTCCTGCTGTCCTGTCTTGCTTAACCTTCTCCTTGCTTCAAACACAGTAAATCAGGTTTGAAGACTTGAAAGTAAGGCTCAGTACATTCGGTGAAGGCACTGAAAGGTTGGTGCTACAACCCTCCTGCTCCAGACCTCTGATCTGTGTCACACAGAAAACACAGAGGAAACACAGAGGAAACACAGAGGATCAAGCTCGTATTTTGTACACGTATGGCTTTGTAAGCAGTTGTGTCAGCATGACTGAGGTGGTGACAAGCTGCTGTTGGGAGGGTGGAAATAAAGTGTGAGGGAGAGCAGGACACTCATAAGCATGCTTTGCAGCTAAAAAATATAGAGAGACGACCACACCCTGGGACACTTTAGCATCCCTGGGCACCTCAGCAGGATGATGCAAAGATCCTGTGTGCCGAGCAGAAAGCCACCAAGAGCTGGTCAACAGGCAGCAGTAGTGATGATGTGATTCTGGAGGAGCCTGCACTGCAGAGCAGCAGGTTTTCTAGGGAAGCACCCTGTCCACCTGCAGCCTAACTGAGATCCTGTAAAATAGCCAGAGAAGGCACAGCCTTCAAAACACAACCTTGACAAGGAAATTATTGCCAATCTGGCACCCACCCTTTCTGTACCTTAGTGTGTAAGGCAAGAGGGCGAGGAAGAGCTTGGCAAGAGGGAGGTGGAACTCTTGTGCTGTCTTCAGCCTTGAGGAAGGATGGAGGCTGCAGGTGAGTGTGTCCATCTGGCTATCATGCCATCGCTGGAGCAGAGGCAGAGATGTGTCCTCGGTCCCGGTGAAGGTGCGCAGCCACATAAGGCAGCTTGTGCAGTTCTTTTGTTGGAAAGAAAATGTTTGGGGAGCAGCCTGCAATGTTGTATGGTTCCAGCTGTGGTGTCTCAAGTTCCAGTCATTTCACAAACTGTATTTGGACCATTCTTAGATATGAGCTCTTTGACTAGGCTGCTTTTGCTGTCAATATTGCAAATGCAACGTTAGACTAGAGTGTAGTTCCTTAAATTCCTTTTGGCATATTTAATTTCCATTCACACAAGAAACAAAAAGTTGCAGGAGAGTTCAGCAGAACCATAACCAAGTGTTACAGAAAGTTTCAGGACAGCTATTTTCCTCATATACACAGTGTTTGGCTCATTGTTTTGCTGTGGTTATTGGTGGTGTTGCTCCAGTGACTTCTCTAGAAGGATTCCTGGGATGAATCTGGCCCACTGAATTAATCCTAATAAGGCACAGAGGAAACTGCCAGCTTAAGGGGGAGTCATTAGTCTTGTTATGAAAGAGTTAACACCCTTTGAAGGATTTCAGGAACACACCCTTTCATTACCTGTTTATTTTCTACTCCATAAAGCTTCCTTGCATTGCTATTTCCTTTCTCTCCCTGCTTTGTGTGGCCCACTGCAGCCCAGCTACAACTAGAAAGCGCAATGGTTTGGATTGTGGAGGCAGTATCTCAACTCTTCTCACTTCCCTCTTAAAAGCTGCTGCTTCTGGTGGAAATTGATTTTCTTAAACTGCTGTCTGACATGAGAGAAATGAATGTTAGTGAGAAAACGAGGAAGACTTATTCTCCTTTACTTCAAGGGCTGCCTGAACAGCTGCAGAAAGGTACAAAAGCAATGGGGTGCATTTGACTTCTCCTCCAACAGGGATTTGACCAAGAGCGCATAAAAGCTGTCAAGGGAAACTCCCTTCACTTTGTATTGCTTACCATCACACCTCTGACTGCAGTCTGCACTTGGTCAGAGGGGAAAGAGGAGGAATATGCATCTGAAGACACTCCCAAGACCCTGGGAGTGCATTATGGAGCATTTTGTGAGCTGTCAGAGCTGTACCTATCCGCAGGTTGCAGGAACCCCACACAGTTGCAGAGCAAGGCTAGGAAGACTTGGCACAAGCAGATCTGGTGGCTTTGCAGGTGGAATCGCACTGTGGGTCTACAGTGAGCTATTCCCCAACAGACAACTGCTGCAAAGCTTAACCAAGCTGTAACTGTGGGGAGACTGGATAGAGCTGAGAGACTCTGAGAAGAATCTATGTTTACACAGAGCCTCATACTCAAGAAATGTGTCTTCCTTCTTCCTTCCAACATGTACAACAAAGTGTTTGTTCATTCTTATTATCCCAGGCAGGCTTTGAAGCAGAGAAGTGCCTGAGGACTTTGTTCCAGGGAGGAGTGTTTAGATGCAATCTGAAAGAGCTGTGGAGAGCAGCCCAAGCTCTATCATCGAGGTGGAACTTGTCCAGAGCCCCTTTGGAGCTGGCTACACCCTATTACGCTACAGTGACTGCCAGGTACCTATCTACCCCTCTGCGGTGTGGCTCCTGATACTATTATTAGTAATAGCATCCCAGCAGCTTCAGTGTGAAAAGCTCCAGTTAGAGGTGGGGGCCTTGATGATGTGAGTCACTAGACAAACACTTATTAAAAAGCCAGGCCCTGCTTTCAATCTGGTTTAGTCTATGCTAATTCTAGACCTCTCAGAGACACCACCTATTCCCTGTGATAGCCCTACTAGCTGGTTTAGCTGGCTTTGCTCTTCTTCTGGCCCAGATATTTAAGTACACTTTGACACCTAACTGCCCTTGGCATCAGATAGGTTCCTAAATAATTTTAAAAGTCTGCCCATTTGTGCCTGTTATCTTGCAAAAATATGTTACTCAGAATGTGAAGTCAAAAAAACACCACCCCAAAAATCTCCATCTGGTAAAACCCAGCAGTCTGTTGCAGTGACAGCAAGTGAACTGACTACAGGAATATGTCACCTTCTTCATCACTGCAGGAGTTTTAAAAACTCTGTAAGCAGAGTAATGAAGCACTGTCCTTCAGAGATCTTATGTTTTATAAGAAGATGCAATTAATTAGAGAAAAGTCTCTATGAGAGAAAGGTGTGTGTGCATGTCTTGTGCTACACGGCAGCTAAATACAACTGAGCTACGAGTAAAAGCAGAAAGTTTGTTTCTGGAGTTTTACATGCTATAGATAGACAAATTTTAAAAGCTCAAACTGCACACTTTTGCTGCTGCTAAAGACATCTCTCTGCAAAAGCAGGGACTGCAGCATCTCTCCAATGACAAGAGGCTGACAGTGCTGTGGTTGTTCAGCTTGGGAAAAAAAAGGTTCTGTTGGATCTTATGAATGTATATAAATGCCTGAAGGGGGCATGCATAGAAGAAGGGGAAAGGATCTTTTCCATGGTGCTCAGAGACAGCATCAGAGGCAACAGGCACAAATTGAAACACAGGAAGATCTGTTTGAACATTAGAAAACACTCTACTACTGTGAGAGTGGCTTACCACTGGGACAGGTGCTCAGAGGTGTGGAGTCACAATCCTTGGAGGTACTCAAAAGCTATCTGGACATGTTTGTGGACAAACTGCTCTTGGTAACCATGCTTGAGCAAGGAGTTGGACCAAATTACCTTCAACAAATCTCTTCCAACCTCAAACACTCTTGGATTCTGTGAAAAAATTGTAGACGCTATTTGATTTTGAAGCATATGGAATATGTCAAACACCTATTGGGTGAGAAAGTGGGAAAGCAGAGCCTGTTTCACATGCTTACAGGAATGTTGCAATGTACACTTCTCAATGAGACACACGGAAGTCTCTGACTGCCACAAGGACCTTTGAATGCAGTGGCTCCTTAAGCCAGTGGTACTTGTCCAGAAGGATACAATCTATGCTGCCTTGCTCTCCTAAGCAGACAAAGTACATGAAGCATCAAGAACTCTGGAATCACTTCATTTCTGCTTCCCAGTGGAAACAATTCCTCTTGGCAATTCACATTACGTCAGTTTTGCAGCACAGCTCTTTTGCAACTAGTGGTTGAACGGCTGTCACTCTCAGGGGCAGGAGCCAAACAAGCTATGGTTCTGCATCTGTGTTTATAATTTTTAGAAAAGCCACATGTGGAATGTATGTGAAAATGATGTAATCTAGCATGGTAAATCCACTTTTCTGAAAAAAAAAAAAAAAAAGGAAAAAAAAGAAAAATAAAAGAATAAAAGGAAATTAAAAAATAGTTTCTGGATGTTGACATATGTCCTACCAATGACATTAAAAGAGACTAGGATCTTTTAATCAAAACTAATTGCCTTTCTCTTTATGCCATTACTGATGTGTCCATTATGTAATTATTGGAGGTCTGCGCATACACAAATTCCAAATCCCATGACAATTAAAAAAGACAGCTTTAAAGTCACTTTTGCCAAGGCAGAAAGGATCACATGTCAGCTTCTTCATTAAGTAATCATAATTGTTTCTTGCTACAGTGGGGAATACCTGTATCTTCTTCAGATGTTATTATGTGCCTACCATTCACTGCTGCTTGTGATGCAAATGTGCTTTGCATGTATGCACACACTTGAACATAATGAAAGTGACTCCCAGATTTTTATGAGCATCTTGAGAGCCTGGCTGTGATGGACCATGCAGTTTAACAATGGCACTTGCTTCCATCACAGTTCTAGTGCTGGATCTTTGCTTGGAAGATATGTGCAAGCCAGTGATTTAGTGTGTGTGTGTGTTTTTGGGTTTTTGTTTGTTTGTTTGTTTGTTTGATTTCTTTGGTTTGTTTGGTTTGTTCTTGGTTTTTATTATTAAAAAAATAAGCTGAGTAGAATAAATTTAAGAAAGCCAATGTTAATTCAATGTTAAAGAAAATAAAAAATGGAAAAGTTACATTTCATGAGGCAGACTTTCTTTTGAAAGTCTATCTGAGTTGCATCTTTCTTGTTGATTGTGTTTGTTTTTTAAAGAATGACATGAAAAACTAGGATACAATGAGATGTTCTGGAGACCTGAGGCTTTAAATTTCCTCCTTTTATAAAAAACTTCTCTTTAGAAGTTAAAACGTGCTTCCACTCTGAAATAGGATTAGTTATTACAGGTTCAGTGCAGAGGAGGATTTGTGTCAGTCAGTTGTCTGTTTGTGACCTTGTGCATCAACACATGAAGTGCACCAACATCACCCAGAGCTGTGCAGTCTCAAAATTATCCCATGCCCTTTCCTTCCCTTCCCTTTGGCAGGTCTCCAGGAAAAGACAACAAAATTTAATGCTGTCCTTCCCCTGCCTCAGAGTAATAAATGTAACTGTGCTGCCCACACTGTCTTGCCTGGGATGGGATTTAAAAAGCTGTTCAAATGGCACAAGTGTGCCACAGCACTGGTTATGTGACCACAGAGGTTAGACCCAAATTGTCCTGTGTACCTCCTTAAGCTAGTTGACTGGTCATAGCCCAGAGATTTGTGTTTAACAGTCCTGAATGTTCATAGAGAAGAGGCAGAGGAAGAGGAGACTGATCTTATTCAGGCAGAGAATGATGATGTAATTTCAGTATCTGACCAGAAGAAGCAATGTTCCAGATACAGGAACAATCCAGAGGATGAAGCATAGAATCTTTTTGTACTTGAAACTATTGAAAGCTCCTTAGGTTGGGTGAAATTGGCCTCTGGAATTGCCCTGGCTAGAAATGTCAGGAGCCAACATGCCTGATCTGGACTAAATGCTAAGCTTTTGCACAGCTGGAGTCAGATGAAGCTACTCTTTTCCAAATGTATTTTTTTCATAACATGTTTCACACAGTGGGTAAAATATCAGGCTAACACTTTCACATCCATCCTTTTTCAGGCCGCAGTAAGACAGATTCATTAAATCAGCCAGTCCTTCACACATCACTTTTGGGCATTATATAAGCAGACAGTTTACCACAGGTTGATTTCACCTCTCTTTTCTCCATGGCACCCAGCTCTGCATTATCCACATAAGCCACTAAGGCTGACAACAGGGGTGCTTGGGCTAGAGGGAAGGGAGGAGATACACCTCACAAAAACTTTAATGGCTCCAAGGAGGTGGGTACTGGTTGCACTGGTAAGAAAAGCAAAACTTTCATTGGAGGTTCAAAGCCAGCTTACATTGTATTGAGCAAATAGGGTTAAGTGTAAGGAATTACATTTCAGCTTGAGACCCTTTGTGGGACAGATGGAGAAAAATCATTGGATGGTGCTGATTGGAATAGACCTTAAAGATCTTGGGCCTGGACACCTCCCACTAGATCAAGCTGCTCAAAACCCCATCCAACTTGGCCTTGAACACTTGAAGGGATGTGCTGCCAACTTCTCCGGGCAGCCTGTTCCAGTGCCTCACCCACCTCACAATAAAGAATTTCTTTCTAATACCTATATTTCTTTCTGAAGATGTCTTCTTTCAGTTTGAAGACATTCTCTCTTTTCCTATCTCTTCATGCCCTTTTAAAAAGTCCCTTAAAAAGTCCCTCTCCAGCTTTCTTGTAGGCTGCCTTCAGGTACTAAAAGGTCTCCTTGCAGCCTTCTTTTCTCTGGGCTGTATAATCCTAAGTCTCTCAGCCTGTCTTTGTAGGAGAGGTGCTCCAGCCCTCTGGTCATCTTTGTGGCCCTTTGTTAATATGAACTTATTCCATCAGATCCACATGTCTTGTTTTCTTTGACAGTTTTAGAGCATAATTAACCTGTCAGTTTTGGATGTCTGACTTCCAGTGAGGTGAGAGTGGGACAAGTGTACAGCGACACTTTCCTTGTGTATTTTCCAGCTAACCCTGGTCTCTACTTCAGGTCTTCCTTCTGAGGTCCCTCAGTCTCAGAGAGGGGGACACGTAATGAGATTGGTTTTTCAGGTAGGTTTGTTTGAGCATGATATATTACATTAATTGTCTTCTCTTCAGTTACAGCTGATTTATCACGCCATAAGTGACAGAACCAGAGCCATTTACTTTTAATACACAAAAGGACAAATAATCTTCCTAACAGGGAAGATAAGCATGGCTGCAGTGCTGATATGCAATCCTACTTTGAAATGCTTAAACAACTTCAGTTTCTCTTGAAGGAAGACTGTCCATCTTTGTGCATACGTACCTGTGTCTTCCAGCAGGAGGACAATAGATTGAAACACAATTTTTCCAACATGCTTCTCCTTCTTCAAGTTTAGACCATTTTGTACTCAGAGTGAGTTTTTAACTGTAGGGTGCCCAAAGCTCTTCCTGGAAAATATAATGGAGAAATAAGGGTTTGAGTACTATATAACTTAGGCACGTGAGTCTGACTCAGCTGGGGTCGCTGTATCAGCTGCACATGTACCACACAGATGGCTGACATGTGCAGGTCTCCTGCGTGTCAGGTGATCCATGGAGGGTGTGTGTGCTGCAGATCTCTGAGGGAGATCCCTCTGAGGAGCATCCTGCTCCTTGTGAATTGGTCCTTGAGCAGGGCACATTCACCTGAGCCTTCCAGGCAACAAGAGGGCAGCAGGGATTGCTTGGCTGCTGTGGCATTGCTGCAGAAAAGGGAAAATTTCTTCTTCCTCTCAGTCAAAACTCCCAGGTGGGCAAAACCTCTGCACAGGAGGTTTTGCTCAGCCTGCAAGGAGAAAGCCTGGGTTGCCTTGTCCCATTACCTACCACCTGCCCTGGCACGGTGTTTGCATGGGACTGTGTGGTGCTGGCATTGTCTGGTGGCCTCCCAGATGTGTCCTGCCCTCCTTTAATGGGAGTCATGCTGGTCATGTGTGTCCAGCAATACCTGTGGTACCTGATGGGATGTGGTGTGTGCAAAAATCCTGACAGATAAATAAAGCCTGTTTTTCTCATTCAGTTGCCCATAATTGTAAACATCTGTAATGCTGGACGTTTTTAGTGTTTGAAGGCTTTACTGAGAAAACATGGCTTTGAAAATCAAAACAGAGAGCAGAGCTACACCATCAAGTTAGGCAATTTAATGGCTTTTGACAGCATGGTGCAATTTTAAAATTTTCATTTTAATTTATTATATTTTTTTGCCATTAGAAAAGATGTAGGCATATTGAAAGTATTATCCAATGCATTTACCAAGAGCGTTAGTACTTTAAGGAAGACAATCCTGTTCTTCTTGTTTAGAGAAAAGTTGGGATATGATGTCTTCTGCTGTGAGGAAGAGTTACCTAACAACAGCTGACCTTAAGGTTAAATGCTGAGGCTGACAACACATTCTGTCTGCTGCTTCTCTTTGAAGGTAGAAGACGTGCACTCTGTTTATGAAACTCAGAAGGACATAGATGAACCCTCTTCTGTATCACAGCAGATAGACCTTCAGGGTGCTTTTTGGTGCTCTGCATTTCATGTTCTGGTCCTTCCATTGAGTAGTGATGGTTGGGAGATCAATAAATTCTATCACAAATCTACATTTCATCCATCGACATTTTGTGATGTTCAGAACTCTGCCTTTTTTGCCTAAAGGACTGGAAGAAAGGTTTGAGTGATTCATGCACCGTAAGCCACATCCCTGGGTACCACCCAGAGACCACAGTCCCCACTTCTGCACAGTCTCTTCTCCCTGTGGCTAACCCCAACCCAATGGATCGAGGGGCTGAGCCCAGTGGACGTTTCGGGTCTGGGTACACATAGCAAAGCTTGCAAAAGTCAGCTGCTCTCTCGAGTCCGCCACAGGAATGTCACCTACGTATATCACTGCCCCCTCCTAGCCTAACAAAGTATTTAGCAGCTGAGAAAAATGAGAAATAGCTTTCTTGTCCACAGAGAGTTTTTGAAATTTCAACATTTTTTCCTTGCCTAACACATGACAAAAAAGATGTCCTTTTGGACGGAAACTCAGGAGACTAATCAGGAAAATATGCACCAAGGCAAAACATTTCATCAAGCAAGATAGACATTTCATTAAAATTAGGCTAAAAAGATTAATTCAAAATTTTCTACTTTAAAAATGATTCGTTAGTACAAAATTCTACATTGAGAGCAATTTCTAAGTGAAAAACTATAAACATATTAATACATATTAAAATGGACGGCTCTTGTGAACTTTGAAATGTCTACTTCTTCATAAGGCAAATTTTTCTACTCAAGGAAGTTTAAAATACATATTTTTCTGATTAAAAAATTATCCTGAACCACTTAAAGACAAATTGCCTGTTCAGTGCTATCTGTGTACAAAGTACATGAAATCTTGCAAGTATTTGCAAACAACTTTGGTAGGACTTGGAGTTGCTTAGATGGCTACATGAAACATAAAGAGCCTAATGATCTGGTTTTGTGATGAGCTGAAAGTCTGTGAGACAAGTGTAAAAGAGCCTCATGGCATGTATTTGGAAGTGAGTAATTCTAAATCCACAATATCAGCAAAATATTTTAGATTGGAAAAAGGAGATGGAAAAATCTGAGTAATGAACCCCAAAATGTTTTTGCTGAACTCTAGAATTTCAAATTTTCAGTGCTATTGTGCTTTTCTGCAACCTTTATTTTAAAAACACTCAAGTCTCAGTTGGAAGAAAGACTGAGTACATCCCAGTGCCAGAGCAACCAGTGTTAATCAGGCCTTGCCCAAGGGCAAAATACATCATCTCACTACCAGAACTGAAATCACAGATTTGCAGCTTTGGTTTGCTGCAATTTTCACAGTTTGCTGCCCAAAGTTTTACACAGCACTGTTTTATACAAATTTTTAAAAATGAACTTGGAAAAAAGACAAAATGTCAGCAAAGTCTTAGGCAACATAGTGGAAAATATTATTGAGGGCTTTTGAAATACCTATACTTGACAGATGAGAGTAACAGCAATGAAACAGTGGAATTTGAGTAATGAACCTCCATTGACCAAAAAGAGATGAGGTCTTACATGACTCTCTCTTTTGCCATGCTAAACCTTGCAGAGCCCATGTCCTGCTCCCAGATCTGCCATCTGCCACTGTTTCTCTGCCTGGAAGGTAAAGCTTGACGTTCTTTGTAAAGCAATTTGAGTAATGCTTAGAGAATCACCCCAGCCTAGAACAGCTGTGACTTTGAGGGTTACATCTGCTAGCCTAGACTTCACTTCAGACAGTGTTTTCTATTTAATTTTGTTTCTCATAAACGGTGGAAAAGACAAGACCAGAAATGGCAGGAGTATGACATTGGACAAGTAGATACCCAGTGATGTGCATGGAGTGCCCTGAAAAATACCACATTTCAAAGTCCAGATAAATATATGTAGAACAGCTTGGCGTACACCTTCTGACTCAGTCTCTGAAATATTTGCTACAATATGTGCACAGGCTATGTGTTGCTCTTACAGAGTTAAAACATAAGGAGTGGTAATTATCAGAGTCAATTTAATTAAGTATGTGAAAATTAGCAGCTATCATTTTTGTCTCTATACTTTCTCCAATATGCAGCGCTTACTAATTTGCATATGCCAAAATTAAGGCCTAGTAGATGGAAGCAGCCAACATTTCGTAGTTCTCTCTTTGTTTTAATAAGCATGTCCCATGAGGTGATGAAGATACAGCCCCCGAATCCCTTATGCCCTCTGACTGGAGAAGACATGACAACACTGGCAGACATTGGCAGCAGCCTCTTGGTTGCCACAGGGCAACTAATTGCATAGGCCCTGGCAAACAACTTGACTTCTGCTGCTACCAACGAGCCCTGAGGGAAACACTGCCAGAAAACTTTGGCAGAACCACCATTAAACACACAACAGCCCCAGGCAGAGGATAAGGCAAGAGCCTCTTTTTCCTCCCCCCTCAGAAGCCGGGGCCACCTTGTCAGCTGCCCACCAGCCTCGGGCTGACACTGCCATGGGGAGCAGGGCTGGTGGCCCAGGGTGTGGTGCCCTGCCCGGGCGCTCAGGTGGAGCCCTGCGGCCTCTGAGCACCGGGAAGAGCCTGCCCCATGACGTGAACGGTGATTTGGGTAATCAGCCATAATTATAGTTAATGATAGCAGTGTCTGGGCACCCCTGCCAAAGTCAGGACCCCATTGTGCTTGGCATTGTGCAAACATTTAGCAGGTAAATTATACACTGCAGTCAAAGCACCATAAAATGCCTGGCAATCTGACAGCAGCACCTTAAAGGAACGTGAAGATAAAGCTACCTGGCCTGCCCCAGCAGTCTGAAGGGAACTCCGAGAGATGGAGGTGCGTGGGCGGCGGTTCAGCTGTGAATGGTCCTGCAGAGCTGGTGAATTCTTTCTGGTGGAGACTCAATATGTTGGGCAACTTTTTGTCAGCGTGAAACTATTTGAGGGTTGAGGTTGACTCCCATAAATAGTGTCAGGAGTAGAGGACTGGGGTCACAGAGCTGGTGGGGGAAGAGTTCCCTGGTTAGCCAACTTACAGGAAGAAGTATAATCTGTGGGAGATGATGGTGTGGACTGGGGGTGCTGATCCTCCAACCTCTCCTTCTCTTCACCTGCAATCTCTCAGTTAATACAGTAGACAGAAGCTGAGGGCCAGGCTTTTATTCTTGTTTACCTTGTCTTATTTGTGTAAATAATTAAGCATTAATTGAAGAAGGGTTGAGTGTCCTGCACGTCACACCTTCCAGGAGAATGTTTTAACTAGCATGCCAGGAATCATTCTTCACACTCTTCCTCCATGATCATCCGGATGTTTTATAAGAAATTGGATAGCTCCAAAACGAGGGGACAGAACAGCCTCTTCCACAAAATACCTACAAAACACCTCCTGGGTTAAAGTTCTCACATGCAAATCTCTGCCTTGAACCAGTGGAGACTTTAGACCTGCACTAACGCATTCCACCTCTCAAGTCACTGTTAGCCAGGAGGTTATAAATACATTGAGGTGTGTCTCTCCTGTAGGAGCTGTTCTGTTTTTGTTAAGAGTACTTACACAGTCATGTAGCAAGGGAGTGAAATGGCTTAAGAGCCACAACAACAAAATTGACCTGTTGGGAAATGGAGAATGACCTTCAGTATTGCTCTACTGAAAGCCAAGTTACACTGCAAAATAAAGAAAGTGACTGCAGTATCCTATCTCAGGATATCCTCATAGACTGCTTGATTAATCACTGCTGAGAAAAAGAGAGAGATTAAAACATTCCTCTCAGTTTTTGCCCTGGTGTTTTGAGGCAGAAGGATACCAAAACATCCATCTGTAAAATGTTTACGGATCTGAACATCAAGAAATATGTTTCTATGTGAGGGTGATTGAGTACTGCACAGGTTTCTTAAAGAGATTGCTGAGTTCCCACCCTTGTAGACATTCAAAAACTGCCTGGACTTGGTCTTGGGCAGCTGCCTCTCGATGGCCCTAATTGAGCAGGGGTGGGGTGAAACAGATGATCTCCAGAGGTTCTTTCCATCCTCAACCATTCCAGGACTCTGTGATCTGCCTTTTCAGTCCATTGAATCTTTCAAAATTTCCCAAAGGGAAATATATAATTTTCAATCAAATTTTCTGTTGAATGAAATGACATTTTAAAGATTTTCATTCTAGCAAGACCAATTAGATTATTCTAATTCCATTTTTCATTCAAACTTGATGTTTCTACCCCAAAATTTTTCAGTTCAGAAGCTCAACTGATAGAGCTTGTTATCTGCGCAGTTCTAGGGCTGCAAGCTTAAATGGCACAAACACCTCTAGCGCTCTAATGAAGTGGGATTTTCAAAAGGACTTTTTGATGCTCTAACTACAGACCAGATGCCTATTCAGTGTGGTATGTTGACTGGTAGCCTTACCTTGATTGTTAAAACAACAGTCCAGGCGTGGACGACGTGGACGACGCTTTTGAGAGCAAGCCATGCAGCAGGACCCTGCCCTCAGGAGTTTTCTATATTATGCAGTCATTACAGCAAAGAGGACAGTAAAGCATGGGCAGGGTGTATGTGTGAGTGTGTGTGCATATAAATGCCAAAGATTTTTGCAACAGGAGAAGATGAGAGAAAATGTTCTTGCCGCAGGAACATCTGGGTTGCTTACATTTTTCTTTTCTGTTGTGCAGTGCAACCTTTTTATTTCAGTGGCTCACGTGAGCTTGTCAGGGAACAATGCTAAGGGAAAAAAGGAGACAAAAAGCACAGCATGGGACCAGACAAGTATTCCTGCCACAGGGCAAGGACAGATGCCAGGTTATCTATGAGTGGGGAGTGCCAGACTGCTGAAAAGTAAGGTACAGAACAGGGGACAGGAAGCTTTGGCAGGAAGAAGGCAAGTTTTTTTAGAGAATTGTTTACCAGTTGCTGTAATTAAAATTGATATTCCATGTTTTTTTACAGAATGGTAGTTGAGTACTATTTTACAGCCAAATTCACAGCACACTGCACTCTACTACAAGAATTGACTTAAGTGGGTTTTGGATCAGGCCTTTGGAACACAGGCCTGAAGCAGAGTCTGTCAGCCCATTAAAAGTGGAAAAAAAAGAGGACCATGAATCAATCCCCCCCATATCTGCTCCAGATTCTGAATCAAAACCATCCCTCGGTTCATCTGATTGCCAGAGAAAAGGGAAAAAAGAAGAAAAAAGGTCCTTCTGTGTCTGTGGAAAGATTTCTCATCTGCAATACCTCAAACTTCTTGGGAATTACCTGGAGTGTACCTTGAAGAAGTGCATTTTTTGGTAAGATTTACAGTAAGTGCAGCTTATGTCTGCCAGCCTCCAGCGCTATGCCCACACTGTGCTCAGAGCTGGGATTGCAGCATGTGAGATGTGCTGAAACCAGCTTTCATCTAGCACTTACGAGAGCCAGGAAGATGCAGCGGTTTAAGCCCTCACTCCTTCCTTTCAAAACACATATGGAGCCCTCTCCACAGCCTGTGCAGCTGCAGATTCCCCACCATTCTCTGGAAGCTGGCTAGAACATAGCCACGCTGCTGTCACATCTCCTGTCACTGAACCATCTACAATGCCTTGACAGCACTGTGGATGGAGCTGGTTTACCTAAGACAGAATCCTGGCCTGCCACTGCATATCCACCATTACTGCTCCGCATCTTGGTGGAGTCAATCCTGGGTTACATAAATATAATTGAAATCAGAATCAGACCTGCTGATCCTCATTATTTTGTTGTTTTTCATATCAAGATGGCCATCTCCAATCATCTACACAGCACACAAGGACCTGAACTACCCAGTTTCCTTGGTTTTATTTGTTATGGATGTTATTTACAGCTGTGTAGAAGCCTGTCACAGGTCTGTGCATGTCTAAACGATGCACATACAAGATGCAGGTCCTGGCACAGTTTCATCCACAGTTAATCAAGACTCATTCAAGTTTTGATGATTATGGCTGATCAGAGACCCTTTGCAGTCTTGCTTAATGGCCCCATACCTGTTGTAACTGAAGCTTTATTACCACATCACACAAAACACGGTCACAGTCCCAGTCAAGAAAACAACATCCAGCTTACAAAGAATAATGTGACGCTACAATCTAGAAAAGCAGGGTGTGTCAGATACAGGTCACTATCTTTCTGTCACTCATCTCTTTCTGTTTTGCGTTTTCAATTTATGCATTTCCTTAGGTCTTCCTTTGCTCTCCACATTCATCTTGTCTGAAGACTAACAAAGGACGAACAAATAGCAGAGCAAGTGTGGGTGGATTTTTAGGGGCAAAGGATGGCAGCCAAGTGTGACAGAAATGGCAATGCTTCTTTTTCTGCTTGGCAACAAGCAGGGCTGGGACATTTAGAAAGTTGTGATGATGAAAGTGTTTGGAATGGTGTTTTTCTAAGCTATTGTGTTCAGCTCAACTGCAACAAATTATAGAGAAATATAATGTACTTACTAAATAAACAGCGTCGGCAAGGTAGATGTTGGATGAGATGCTATGATGTTGGATAAATAACAGGAGATGAAAACTTAATTATAGGCCAGATTGTTTCTTTCCACTGAAAGAAGCTCTTGAGTTCCCCCTGCAGAATTTTCACAGGTTTCTTCTGCTCTTTGGGTGGGATTGTAGGTCTTGTGACAACCTGTTGATACACTCAGGAACAATCAGACATCTGCTTGCTTATAGGAAATTTTTCCCTCTCCTTTCATTTTTCCAGTCCCTTCAGCTTTGTGGCCGTGTGATTTCAACAGAGACATTTTGCTGAGGCATTTACCTGTAAGTCCTCTTCCTGAACTCCTTTTCTCTTCTGGATTATCACACCATGGACTGTGAAAGAGATAGAGATGCTTGTTGACTTTTAGCTGAGTTCCTTATGGCAACATGAACAGATGGGATGTATGAAAGCCCTCTTCCACCCATACACTTGCGTTACAATATTTACTCTTCGTTTCTCTACTGATCCCTCAACCTGAAGAGTTCTAGGCCGGTCTAGGGTAATCCTGGCTGCCTTATTGAGGTGGGTCAGTAGTATTAGATGTGAGCAGAAACACATAATGTATGTGGTCTTCTGGGCTAGAAGACACATGGTTTTATTAACAACAGACTTTATAGTAACAAAACAAATTCCTGTGCAAAAGGAGCTGACTTGGCCATTTAATTTTGGCTGCACAATCCTTTGCTTTCACAATTTTGTTAAGCAGAGAATGTGAATTTGTCAAAGGATTCTAAAACAAGTGTCTGATTGCCTCCCCGAGTTTGTATGAGGAGTCATTTTGAGAGGTAGTTTCAAACTTGCTTGCTCAGCTCATTCCCCATAAAATTTACCCACCCCATCATCTACACCCACACCTACACGGTGTTCCATCCCCATTAAGACGAATCAAAACAAATCAAAAGAAAATTACACATAATGAGTGGGGAGACTCACTTTCTCCTCTTCAGCTTAAACTGCTTGCAATCATCTTGCACAAAGACTTAATAGTTTTTATCTGCATTCTAAGGATAAGCAAAAGGGGGAAAATTATGACTTTACACAGCAAATGTTGTACGCACAGATCTCCCAGACTTCTTTACCTATGGGACCAATCTTTCATTGTCTTGGAGGTGGAATGAAGTAAAATCCTTTGGAAGCAACACTGAAATGAACATCCAGAATGGATGTTTCTTTCCAGAGCAATTGTATAATAGTTCACAGAGTTCTGAATAGTTAAAACAGGTGGGTGCGAAATTAAAACTAATTTTAAAATGATGGCTGAAACTACCAGAAAACTCTACTTCTCCAACTCTATATTTTGCAGACATTCTTCACTATTGAATGGTTTCTGCCAGATTTTATCTTTTCCTCCCATCACCTTCATTTGGGCCACATAACTGCAAATGGTTGGTATGGAAGATATCCTGACTTCTACAGCATTGAAGTAACTCCACCCAATCTAGGCCTAACTTTAAAATCCAGGTCCCAAACTCATCACAGTTATACAACAAACTGACTGAAATGAAATTTAGACTATCTCTAAGATATAAAATATCTAAGTAATTGTAACTGAAGGCAGAATGAGGAAATAAATATTGAATACTTTGTAGAACTTGAAGATGGGGTACATTTCTAGGCATTTTCTTTGCATAGACAAGGAAAAAATTATGAGAGAATATATGTGATGTGAAACCTAAGGGATATTTAGTCATTATACACCCTTATATGTCAAGATGATACCCCTGAACTGACATGGAAGAAAAAACATTTAATACAAGAAGATTAAATCAAGGGTAATATTCAGCTAAGCAATGGTGTATTTTGAAAACAAGGACAAAAAATTTAAACTTGCCATAAAATCTACGCAGATTCTTCCCATGGAGTCTTTGCTGGTGGTAATAACTCTCCAACTTGAAACAACACGGGTTTGACTTTCAGAGCAGTAGGATTTTTGCCACATTGAGGCCTAAAAAACCCCCAATTTTGTAAACATAAATTGACCGTGACTATTCTTGTGGCTCAAAGAAATGCAGAAAACACTGCAACATTTTTCTGACTGCGTCAATTTTTGATAAAGAATTAAAATTTTAGACCTGCACATTAAAAATAAAGCTATTTAATTATTTTTTTTAAAGCAACAAGTTACAACCTGAGAAAGAGATTGCCTCATCCCTCTGTGTAATCAGAAAAGCATATCCTAGCAAACCATTTTCTATTTGACTATTTTGCTTACAGTTGTACAGAATTTCCTACCCCAAAGAACAGAATAGTTTCCATCTCTGATATTCTACATATGTCAACTTTAAAGAGACAGCCTACTCTGAAAATTTGCTCTTTTAGTTGCTTTATGGGTGATTGTTGTGATAAAACTTAAGCCAACTTCTCTGCCTCACACATCTGTGATAATTGCCTCATCCTCTCCTGGTCCTGCCAGCCTTATGGACCACTCAGTGCTTGATTATTTCTGCCCATGGATGCAGCAGAGAGGGAGATAGGAATGCTTAGATCTTTTTCACATATGACCCAAATGCTTCCCTTCTCCCTCCACTATTCCTGAGTGCTGTAGATTTGTATAATGTCCTTCAGATGTCAAGGCCCTATGGGCAATTGGCAGCAAGTCAGAGATGGTGAACCTGTGAAGAAGCAAAGAGCTAAATCCCTTCCTCTTTCACAGTTTGCAAACACCTCTCTCTTTCTCTCTCTCTCTGATCTTGAGTCCCGAGGTTTTCTTTGCTGTGGTTTGAACTACAGTTTAAAATGTTTCAATTGTCATCTTGTATTGTGATGCATCACATGGTGCCCCAGCCACAAAAAGGCCTAGTAATTTGGTTTCATCCTGTCACTGATTTTGATGTGTCTGGTGCAGCTGGATGTGGTCGTGTCACGGGTTCCAACATTATCTTTAACAGGAAAACAAATGTCAAGAGAGAAATACTATTGTCTCACAATTAGTTTTAAACAAATCAGACTTTGGAGAACAGTTAAGATTCCCAGGTCTGTATGCCTGTACAAGGAAGTTTAAGATAAAGTTTACATTTAACGTGTGCAGTCATTCCTAGGGGAAAAGAGATGCAACCCTAAGACTTCACACAAAAGAACAGAGGATTTGACAATGCAGTTCTCAGGTAAAACCTCTCTTTAAAATTGCTTTGTGTACAGTGAGGTAGACTGTATCTTCCACCATTCATTTTCCAGAGAAGATATTTACTATTTGTTGTGATTGGTAACAGACACTTTGCACTCTCAACATGATTTGACTGGAGTTGAAGATGGCCTGCTCTAATTTGGGATATTTTTCTTCTTGAATAAATAAGAAAGAAAGGGAAACAGCAATACAGACCTACTGCAGGTGAGACATGTTAGGGTTGGGGGAGATTTTTCGCTCCATCAATGAAAGAGGTTAACAGGTTTACTTGCCTTGGTCAGAGGAAACAAAATGGAAACTTGTGTTAGGAATCCTCCCTTTAGCCTCTTCCTGGTGCTTTCTTTGCTTCGGCAGCCCTCCCACTCCCACAGAGAGAGGACCATTTCCAGGTGTACTGCTAGAGGAACAATGATGAATTCTCATGTTCAAATGAAGAAAAAGTTATTTTCTAAAAAGATGAGAAAGAAAGGACACTGTAGCTCTCACTTTATTTTTTTTTTTAAAAAAAGAAATGAACACAGGGAAATATATAGACAACAACTAGCCTAAATATATCAAAACTCTCCAATCCTTTAACAGATAGAGTTGGTTTTCAGCTCTCCAATATCATGCCTTGATTTGTATAATCAAGGATCATGCAGACTATCTGGTTTCATCCTTTGGAAGCAGATGTTGCTTGTCTTCATTCTTCTGTCCAAAGGCTCATTTGGGAAGAACCAGCAAAGTGGCACACGTCCCATGAGTGGTTTTACTTCAGTGTTTACATATTATTTACATAAAATAGGATAGAACTGTCATTTGGATTTTGTTTAATCTCAGTGGAAAGTAATTTCTATGGATTTGCTGTTCTGGCAAATGAGAAAACCATATGAGGAAATTCATATGCCAAGGTTTCATTAGGATCCAGTCAGTGGATATGTCCTGTTTTCAAAAGAGTCCTGGACTCCTCTTCTCCAACCAGGGGATCTTAGCTTCTCAAAAGAGAGTGTCACTAATCACAACAAGCTTTTCTAAAGGCTTGCATGTTTCTTGGCTAGAGGTAGCCAGTGTCAATATTTTCCATGACCAGATAAATGAGAAAATATTGCCTTGGATTCCTGTTTTAGTTAGTGTATTGTGAAACAACTTTTTTTCCCTTCATCTGGAAGAACCTTAATCAATGTATTAGAGCCAAAATAAACTTGCTTGAGAAAATCAGATTTGGATTGTGACTCAAAAGGAGGCATTTGGACCTATCCGTAATGCTATCTTATTTTTAAAGAGAAGCATGAAATTTCTACTTTTCTGACTAAGAACTGAATGAAAAGATTCATAAAATCATTCCCTATATATTTATTTGAATGTTTGCATGGATTCAATTCAGCAATGTTGATCTTCTATTGTACTGAATCAGTGGGAGGCACTTACATTCTGAGGCTGGAATTTACACAGACATGTAGAGTACCCATTTAGTAGAATTTATTAAATCAGTGCAAGAACCTTTTGTCCCTTAGGATGCTACACCATTTCACTTTGTAGAGGTGAAGTTTTTGATTATTTGCATTTTTGTTTCTACCAACTTTTTGTGGGTTAATATGACCTCTTAGCCTCTGGTAAAAATGCCCACGTAAGTTTTGTAGAAATAGACATCAGTTTCTGAAAGATTGTTTTAGTCAGTATGACACATACAGAGACAATTGACTGCAAGGACTGATGTCTGCCAAAAGTTACTAGTAAGGATAAACTTAAAATCAAATTGCTGTATTTGTACACAACAAAGATCGTGCTGGAAGTATTTGTCTTCTTCTCCTATCAGACAAAAGAAATGATCCCAAGTGATTTATTTGACCATTCACAATAACATCAACCCTGACCCAAACATATCAAGTATTCAGGCTTGGCTTTTTTTTTTTCATCTTATACTTTAAAACATATGCAATGAAGGAGCATTGAATGAGCACTTCTGAATCATTACTATCAGTGTTTGGTTTCAGTAATTCTGAGAGCAGAAGACAAACAAAATCCATCAGGTTGCAATGTCATGATGAAAAATTTGAATCTGCTTACTAAATAATCCTATTATCTCCTAAAATTAGAAAGAAAAGTAAACTCGAAGCCATTGCCCTCCTGCTTTTATAATCATGTTAGATGGCTTGGAACTGATTTGTTGAGAAGCAGTGTTGAAAAGAATGGGAGAATGTGATTCTTTCTGTCAGGGAGGCACAGCAGAAAAGTAAGATTGGGTGGACTAGAAGATATCACATTTCTCAGCTTCACCTTATTTTGAGACAAAGGTGGCAAGAGGACAAAACTAAGCTTTTTTCAGACTATTTTTAGAATTCGTATTGCTAATTCATCTGAGTTAAAAAATAGACAAACAGTTATATACAGTTTTATTGGCAGTAAAACTTATGTCTGAAGCCAATTTTCCCTGTTATTTTACAGACTACAAATACTTCCACATTCTTATTACTGAAGATGTAAAAGCATTGATAGGAACATTTGAAAGCTATTAGGGTCATTTACAGAATTAATGTGGCTGCGCTTTGAACCTTATTAAAATATATTAGATCCTATCAACTGAATTGGAGTGAAGGGCAGAAAAAAATGACAAAACAAGAAGGGTTGTCGTCGAGAAAGTGACAGAGCTGGCAAGAACAGGAAAACCAGGATGACTGAAAAGGGAGGAGAGGCTTCTTTCAGCCCTCTTTTTTGGCATTTTGCAGCTTCACTCAGACTGGCACTTTAGAGCTGATTATGACTGTGAAATCCCTTCTCAGCCCCAAGGTAACTGTTCTCAACTTTTCTGCACATCAATGCATTGCTCACAAATGCTTCAAGATATTCTAATGTCCTGCAGATGTAAAAGCCTCTAGAAACAGGTGACTAATACTGGGGAAACAAATGAGTTTTTGAGGGCAGAGCTGGGGTTTTGTGTCGTTTGGGATCTGCTGCACAAAAAAAAGGCTAAACATAATGTAATTTAGGAACTGGAACAAAGACCTTTCATTCTTCCTTGAACTTGGATATCAAACAATAGAGACTCCTCCTCCCTGAATTAATCTTTTCACTGACACCCAGGTCTACAGCAGGTAATACAGCGCAGTCCGGGGCTGCCTGGCCACTGTGTAGGGACAGCACAAGGGTTCCAGTCCTGTAGGTGGGAATGCCACATGTCCCATCAAGCTTGAATTAACATAGTTCGGGTTTATTGTGTCATAGGTGTTGCCAGCGTGTCTGATGCATCTGCAGGTGGACGTGTCACAGCACAAGTTCACACAGTATGACGAGGCAATGCAATAAGCTATAGTATTACAAGGGTTATGCAATGTTCTCAGAACCAAAGAGAATGAATCTAGTATTGAAAAACACTGCAGGATGTCTTGTTTGATTGTTGCTAGCCTTTTTAATTGACTCTCTCCATTGGGATTTTTCCACTTGTAGATGAAAATGCTTGTTGTTACAGCAACATAGTTCTGAAACGATCAGAATAAAAACTGTTGGGTTCTTCCTCTTAATGAAATCCCTGAGTCCCCTTCCAGCAAAGGAAGACCTGTCTGTCAGAAGCAATTCACACACCCCTCTTTTAAATCCATGGCCTGTTTTTACTTGTGCTGTTCAGTGTTCTTCAGTCTTTATTTAACAAGGTTACGTAAGGAGAGGTGGGGGAGGAGGTAATATATGGTACGGGCAAGGGAACAACAGGCTATTTACGTGTCCTTTGTTTAGCAACAGGGCAGTTTGGGTAACCTGACTTCACTTGTCTTACATTAATGAACACATCTGATTCAGGGTTCCAGCTGAGGGGTTGTAAGGGTTTGTTGTTCTTTAAGTGGCTCCGCTGGCTGCTTCTTTCAGACCTCCAAACCATCTCATGAAATTTTGTTGGTGATAGAACTCCTTGGCACCACTATGAATATTTGCTTCATTTTTTCTTTCAAAGGTGTAGCCACAAAGCCTCACTGTCAACAACGTGCTGCAAAAATAGCAAAGGCATCCTTCCCAAAGGAAAACAGAGTGGGACAGAGTGGGAAACAGAGTGGGACAAAACCAAGCAAAAGCAAATTATGAACGATTATCAAGCAAATTTCTTAATAATGATTTCTATTGTGCTGTAGATTATACTCTGAAGGGCAGGGTCAGAACTTTCTGTTTTGCAAGCACAAAAATTCAAGCTGGCAAAACGTCTAAATTTCTGTATGGCAGAGAATAACTGGCAGGAACTTTACTGGAATGGCCAGCTACTGAAAGTCTTATTCTAATTTCTGGGGTTCTATTAGATATCAACTTTTTCAGATTAATAATCCAGAAGACAATAAAAAAAAAATCAGTCAGCTGTGGATTCAAATGGGAAGTGTACTAGGGAGTGAACCAAGAGCTCGCCAGAGTTAGCAAGTCCACACTCGCTGTGGGGGGGACAATTTTACTCAGCCTGAAGAGTGCCTTTTTGTGGTTTAGCTCAGCCATGTGTCCCTAGGGGTACTATTATAAAAGAGCAATGGTGGAATGCTGTGTGTGGAATAGTTATTGCAGAATAATTATTTCAGGCTGTTTTTCTTTGTAGACAAGCCTTACTACTATATTTTGACAATAAGATGCACCAAAACTGATCTCTTTTACTTGAAGCCTAAGGAGTTTTTAGATTTGCATAGACTGAGTAAGGATCTAATGAGAAGTTAGTGTTGTAAATACTTACCAAAGCATACTGCCACATCAGAAAAAAAAAAAAGAGGAGCAAGAGCTATACATCAATGCAGATAAATTTATTTTACATAGCATGCACCAGCATTACTTCCAACTCTAAGTTTAGACTCTGAACTGAGGTACCAGAGGCAGTGGGGGGGGTGCACCCACTCTGACTCTCTCTATAACACAACTACTCAATAAAGTTTTTCTGAGCTTGTCTGGCTAATTTTACAGTTGTTTAATAACATACAACAAAGCCCTGCTCAGCAGGAATCTGTTTGCTGGCCCCGTGTCTCCAACTCTCCGAGAGAGGAGGATTTCTCCCGAGAGCTCCTGCTTGAATATATTGTTTGTCATGTTTGGGGGGTCTTGGGGAGGCCTGCTCCTGAGAGCTGGATGAGCACCTGGCATCACCTCTCCATTGCAGCAACTCACGTTGCTAGAGGGAGTATATGGGGGAGGTGTAAAGTTGGGCAAGACTTAAGCAGAGCTCTGTGTCTGCTGGGTACCTGCATGAGGTGTCTCAGGTAGGGCGGGGCAGGTCTAGGGCTCACATACCAGAGGCATTAGAATATGCACTGTGCTGAGGGAGCTCTTTGATATTAATGACTGAGTACTATTTTTTTGGTAATGTATGTTAAAGAAATTGTTCTGACATACCTTGTTTTAGTAAGTATTTGATGATGATAGATCAGTGTCTTATCTGAAATGGAAAGGGTGCTTTATGGGAGTAACTTGATATTGTTTTGGCCAAAATTAACTTTACCCCCCTCCCTAAATCGGAGAAATGATTCCATTTAAATATTGCATCTCCTAATCAGCCCCACAGGAAAGAAGAAATCTTTATTTAAGGGAGGATTTATGCAATCTCTGGTTCTGTCAGTCATTAAAAAAATGTTTATGAAAGCAGGGGAACTAAAAGCTTCAATGTATTTTTGCAGTATATTCAAAAATTCAGGTTTTAATCAGCTTTCAAGTGGACAACTATCAAACAGCAAGGGGTCATTTTTGCAACATTGCATGCAATAAATTCCCTATTCTTTTCATGATTCCTTCCCAGTTACACCAGAATTTTTTTTGTGTGTATAGCCAGCAGGAGGAAGGGAGATATTTTTTTAATGCATCTTCTCCAGGAAACTGGGGAGACTTACAGACTGAAACTGGAAAACATCAATGGGTGGGACCAGGAAAGTCAACTGAATGCTGTATTATGCCACAACACTTTCATCCTGCCCTTCTGTCAAATAGGGCAGGATGAGAGGCAATGAGTTGGCATAATGTCTGAGGTCAAAAGTTGAATGCTGCCCATTCCTAGAATTTTTGATTCCTAAACTTATTGGCTCATGTTGCAAGTGTTTTAGGAAAATGACTGTGAAGTGCTTCATTTCCCATATTCTGGAAATTGTGTTCTGTGATTTTAGCATTTTGGCTTCTGAATATGATAGAGAGGGGTTTTTGCCTAAACTTGCACCTGCCACCCTCACAGTAAGAGAGATCTCAGAAGACTGCTGTCTGGGGAGGCGTTGAGGGGAGCAGGGTGCAGGGAAAGAAGCTATTAGCAGCACAAACAGCAAAGCCTCTCTTGGCAGCTGCCTGGACTGTTGGGTCCAACAGCTATGGGGTCTTCTTGCCAGATTTCAACTGCATGACAGAAAGGGCAACTGCCAAAGAGAAACACCTGCCAGAGCAACCCTGAGGTTTGTTCTCTGTGTTGAAATGTTGTTACCACTGATGCTAGTGGGATTTACACCCTGGTATGGTGAATGAGATTTAGCTACCCACAATTGCCTCCTGGGTGGTATGGCTGTGCTGTGGACTTTGGTTGGGCCTGAGATTAGTTTCTGAATTCAAAACAAATGTTCTTTCTCTGACTGCAGTGTATATTTAATCACTGTAAGGAAGGTTTGTCCTAAATGCCAAGATCAAATATGTTTCAGTGAGGCAGTGGTGAGAACATCCCATTACATCTGTCCTACTTTAAATATACTTGAGGGCAGGTCAGATATTATTTTAATTTGCGAGGTTGTTTGCTCTGTTTACTAAAGAGCAATTCTGCCCTTTAATGAGTGGAAGCTGAACACTAATGTAAGCAGAACCGGAATGTCAGATGATGTTGAAAGCTGATTATATAGCTTGTACTTTTAGTTTCATAATTAAAATTTTATAGGCTGAAAATACCTATTCACCCTATCTACTGTAAATGCAATAAGTGAATGTAGGTGGACTGGATCTTTATTAACCACTGAATGATGGGTTGCATTCACACTTGTACCTGAGCCAAACCTTAGCTCCTTTACACTGAGGACTGACAGAGGGTGTGATTGCTCTCTGTTATTATAGCTGGAGGTAAATACAGGTGAAGGAATAGTTTTTAATATTAAAATGCAGAGATAGGTGTCAAACAATTCGATGTAAAAACCAGAACGAACAGATTCTGGATGAAGTACATCAGGGGAATGAGATTTTGAACCAAGTTTTCAAATGAAGGTGTAGGCACAAAACTGCATCTTGTTTTAAACTTAGACCTCAATACTCTCACAGATATGATATCATATTGGCTTCTGATGAGACTAGGGTACTGTACACAGAGTCCCAGGCAGCTCAGGTGACATGGCTCTCTTTGTGTTCTGTGTATCATCTCTTATGTGCAAAGGTACTAACATCTCTCTGGATATATTTGGTTAGTACAAGCAGCTCTTTAATCTCTTTCTCTGAGACACTGTCATGGTTTAGGAATGCTATTCTCCAATTTAGTGTTCCTACTGAAACACCTCAGCCCAGGCATTGCTCACTTATTCCTCTCCTCTCCCTCTGTGTTGGGATGGAGAGGAGAACCGGAGGCACAAAAAGATAAAGATCACAGGTTGAGATAAGAACAATTTACTAGAAACTGTGATGAAGTAGGAAAATTGAGCAGTAACAATAACAATACTAATGACAGAGTGTACAAGATGAACAGTACACTTGTGAGTGCTCACCACGCTGAACCCTGTGCCACCCAAACCCACATGCCCCCAACCCTGGCAACACTTGAAAGAACAGTACCCCTTCCATTCCAAGACACATGGGCACAATAACCCCAGGATCTTGGCTGTGTCCCTCCTGGTTGCTGCAAAAATTAACCCTGTCCTGGCTGAAACCAGGACAGTACTGAGTTTTATGGACGTGACACAGAAGGACAAATTAGAAAGAGATCTGTTTGGGAAATGTCAATAAATTTTTTATAAAATGAACTCCTGTTTCCTTAAACTTGATAGAGTATTTCTTAATTCTCTTGGGCATTCAGTGTGCCAGGGAACAAACTGTGCTACAGAAAGAGCCAGAGTCAGCTGTTTAGCATGCAAATGATTATTATATGACAAGTGGTATATTTTTTCTCTGCTTGTATATGAGTTTCACCTGAAATAACAGGTCAGTGAAAAAAAGAATTCAGTAATGTAAATTCATAATTTCCCAATAATTTATGAGATTTAAACTCCACCCACACAGCAATTCCACTTCCTTTCTCCTTTTTTTGACCTGCATAATAGTGCTAGGCTTGTTTCACTTGTGGCTGGCACAGAGCACACTGAAAAATGCCTTTGTCAGAATTGCCATGGGCCTGGGGCCAGCCAGAGCCTGTGAGTGACATCCCAGCTCTGCTCCAGATGCTGCCAACCACCCACAATGTCCAGACCAGTCTGCCAGCCCAGGGCTGGTATTTGCAGACCATAGGGATGGCTTAGCCATGCTCTCTCCACACATGTGCCCCTTTACTACCCCAGAGCTTGGGAGCAGATGTTTGCAGCAAAACTCAAATACAACAAGAGCCACAAGCTGGGTCAGCAAGTGCAGCAATTTGTTTTCTGCAATGCTTCTTCCCTTTCCTTCAATAAATAACAATAATAAAAAGACCAGTCTGTCTGGTCTATACAATATAGATTTTGGTGATTTCTAATTTCAGTGGTACACCACTCTCTTCATCAGACTACAGGTTGTGATTTCTAGCACCAGTATATACGTCCATGAGTGAAACTCTTCTAAGCAATGTCTCCTGAAATATCCATGCACCGGAGATAGAATGGACAAAATAAATTCAAACTGGTAAACCAGATGGGGTTTGCTGACTTTCCTCTAAGACACAAAGGAAATCTTAAGGGACTATGCCTGGTATGGGGAAAAAGGGCTATGTCCTAATCCCAGTAAGTAATTGTAAATATAGTCTGTGCATTATGGGGATGGACAGCTGAGGTCAAAATAGAAAAAGCATCAATGACTGATCTGACAGAGCAGGAGTATTCTTTCTTCTCCCTCTCCTTGGATGTTTTTCTTCCTGTGACCTTGCCTTCAGATTTATTTAAGCACAGTTTTTTACCAGTTGCTGCACCTCTAAAACAACACTCAGACTGGCTGCCAGTACCTCTTTGCACGCTCCATACTGCAATGCCCAGTTAATGAGTGGGTACGTGACCTTCTTTCTTTTCAGCACTAGAGCTGTTTCATAATCCCTGAGCAATGCAGCTCCCTGCCAGGTGGCCTGTCATTTTTGGAGAAAGTATTCCTGGGAACAACAAGGCAGAACAGGTACTGTTTTCTTCACCTTGCCTTGCGGTCTATTCCAAGCAGGAAAGCTGGCACTAGCAAGTGTTTCCAGAGAATTGTACCACACTGGCTCCTGTATTCCAGCAAAGTGCCAGCTCATCCATGCTGCAAGTGTCACAGATTTGCCTGCTGCTTGAGTAATCCACTGCCACCTCTGCACCTCTGGATGGAAATCTTGTCTGCAGTCTCTTGTAGAATGCTGTGTAGGAGCTTTCCCAGACACCTGGGGAGTGTCCTGAGCTGAGGCCAGTCTGGGCACAGTTTTCACTGAGAACCCACCTGAGGAGATGCAACTGGGAGATGAGGACTGCAACTCCAGTCATCCTCCCCTTGCAAAGGCAGTCAGTGAACTGAAAGTGATAATGAATCAGAGCAAGCAAAAAAATGTAGGATTCTGCCTCTTCCGTCCCCCTGTTTCCAATATTATATATCACATTTATTTTTAAGTAGTATTTATATCAGCCCCCTTTACGTTCAACAGCCACTTCACCCTGTAGGAAATTCTCAGGCTCCGTGTAAGTGAAACTATGAGATTGCTAATAAGCAGCTCCACCAGTGCTTGCCTGAAGGTACCAGAGTAGTCAGTGTTACTAATAAAGTTAATTACTCCCACTACAAGAGAAATTAGTCAGGGGGAAAAATCAGCATGTATGAACAAGATGATTAGCTGCTGGTTTCACTTTTGCAAATACATTTAATCTACTGTAGTACTTTTATGCTGGCTAACCAGAGTCACAAGGTATCAACATGCTCCCTCCTTTGGGGAGAGCAGATACAAAATTACAAAACAGTCACCTCCGCTTTGGGCTCTGTCTGACAAACCGCGAATGTACCCAAAGCCCTCTGCACTTTTTCCTCTTTTAATAATTAGCACAATTTCTCTCCTGGCCATCAAATTGTGGTCTGCAGGTAAAGCATCTCATAATTAAAAGAATCTCTATTGTGGCATTTTTCCAAGAAAAAATTTCAGTCACCACGAAGACATCTCATTTTACTTTGTGGCGTCTCTAATCTCTATGCATGTGAAATAGCAAGAATTCCCACCTCTCCACCAAGCATGAGTTTTCATTGATTTCTGTGACTGTAACTGATTAATCTTCTAGGAACAATGAAACAGCTGGATTCAGATTTACTCTGCTCTGTTTTCTGATTGGGAAGTGAATGAGATAACACAGGAGAAGCCATCACAGAAGTGTTTGATTTGTAGGTTTATTTATTTATTTATTTTTTTTTTTTTTTTGGTGAAGATCTCAAGATTTGAAAATTTTGTTTTATTTATTTTTTTTTTTAATTTTGCTTATAGAAAATAGAGAGAACGTGCTCTGCAAACAATAATAACCTCCTCCCCTGGGGGTTATATAACTGAAAAACATCAAAGACTGCTCTGAGACATTGTGTTCCACACAGGATCTGCATATGTTGTAAGGAGTACCAATTATTTCCAGTTCTTGTGGTATTTTTTGTAATATGGATACCATCCAACCCAATTCAAAGAGGGTATCATGCAATTATTGAATGATGAAGCTTCTATTCATACTTATCATTAAGGATAGAAGAAGGGAGGGAAAATGATTCGTGGCTTCCCATTTCGTTTAGTCATTGATTTACCTTTCCAGATGGTTGTTTTTCATTTGGCTTTTGGCATTTCTGTTGACATTTCCTGCAGCTACCTTGTTCCCCTCACCATCAGAAAGGAAAATTGACAGAGTGGCCAGGTAACCAAGAACAGAAATCTGACACGAAAGTCCTCAAACCTGCTTGCTGAGAGAAACACTTGCCTGCAGGCAGTTCAGAAAGAGCTCAGGAACCTTCAGAGGTTGGAAAGAGAGTATGTTCTGCATGTGGATAATCTGCAGAAAAGAGAAAGACCACTTAATGTATTTTTTAATTTACTCTTGAGGCAGAGTTGTGAACTGGTGGTAAGATGAACTACGGCACAATACATCAGTAAATTTCTGAAGTGTTCAGGAATTACATTGCTAATTACTATTTCCACGGAATGTTTTAAAAAGTCTACTTTTTACATGTAAATCTATTTGTCAAATGAAAGTGAGGATACTTTTTAGAGAGGAACTTCAATTCCTTAGAAAAAGTAGATTGAATTTACATTTACAGAGAGAGAGATTTCCCCTTTTTCCAGACTAATATGAAGTAATGTGCTTTGAAGTGGGTGTACCCATCTGCCTCTCCTTTGCAGAGCCAGTGCTTTCAAAGTATTCTGGTAGGAATGAGAATCTGCTCTGATTTATTTTATTAATTTGTTAGTTTGTTGATAATGTTGATTTTTTTGGTCTCATTTATTTTCTTCTCCGTTTTCTTTCACACATTTTCTGTCTTTCACAGCATCCCATTTTCTCACAGTCAGTACATTTCTCTTTTTTATTGAGTATTTGAATAAATAGCAATCAAATAACAGACTGCCACCATTCATAACTACCAGCCCTTCCCACAGAATCACAGATTATTAATTGAATAATGCAGTATGGAAGGCATCTCTGGGGGGCACTTCATCTGCTCCAGCCCCATTTGGAAGAGTGCCAACTTTGACAGTAGGTCAGGTTATTGGGGGTCCTGTCCTACTGAGTATGTCACAGGAGATACAACCACTCCGGATAGTCTGTTCCAGCCTTTGAATGCCTCATTGCAAAAAAATTTTTGACCAGACTAAATACTTGAATGCACTAAAGAGCTTGTGGTTAGAACAATGGGAGTGTCATTTATGATGTATACCAAATCCTATTGTATGAGACAGAAAAACAGTTTCATTTATGCACTATGAACTTGGTGGGGTTGAATTCTTACCTAAAGGAAGTGCTTTGATGGTTGGGTTAGGCTAGTTTTGCAAGAATTACTCCAGCCATTCTATCTTTGGAGCTCCATTTTTTCCTCCTATCCCAGCAAACCATGGAAGAAGATCAAGATCAACTCAGACACCAGGAAGTTTTTCAGGATTTTTGTCATTCCTTAATCACTCATAGAACTGATAGAGCTCAGGATTGCAGAAGGATTCTTGAGCAGTAGAAACCTTGATGTTAAAGAGGAATCAGCTGTGACACACCTTGATGATAGGGTGGAGATAATTTGTTTTGTTATTAATATTTGACATTCAGGTTCATCATGCAGCAAAGGCAACCACACAGCCTGGAAAAGAGGCTGCAGGCAGCACAGAATCTTACTCACGCATTGCACAAGGGTCACATTTACATCCAGATCTTCGTCTGGTGATTAAAAGGTGCATTACACAACCCAGGAACAGAGTGACTGCTCTGTCGGATGACACCCAACCTGTTTCTTCCTGAGTTCCGTCATGATCTCTCCTCCCCAGCTCTGCACAAATGGACCGGGGATGTTGTGGTGCCTCCCACCACAAGGAGGTGGTTTGTCAGCGGACAAACCCAGCCCCAGCCCTGCTGACCTTCCCACCACCCTGCCTGTGGTGAGGATTCTTGTGGCACTGTGGCCTTGGCGGGAGATCCCGATGGTGCAGCGTGACCTGGGGAAGGGCAGCTCCACCCTCTGCAGGAGCAGGGTGTCATTAGGAGTGCCCAGCCCGCTTGTCAACAGCCCCTGGCTGCTGGACGCAGCCTGAGTCACCGGCACCTGAATGAAAGTAGTTTTGTTGTTGTTTTGTCCTCTCCAGCCTCTGAAGAGTCTGCACTCTGAAGAGTATATACAAACACGTGGCTGTGCCAGACTAGACTGGCTCCTGCGCTGGAACCTGGCCCCATGAGCAAGAGCTTTCCTTCAGGCCAAGAGCTCACAATCCATTCAGGTAAGGATGACACCTCATGTGCACTGTGCTGTGAACCACTGGACAATGGGACTCAGAAGCCTTTTTACCTTCCTCCCAGTGTGACTCCCTTTGGCTTCACTGTGAATCCTTGGGTGGTTTTTCCAGGAGATTCAGAAAGTCAAGTGTCAGAGTCCTATTGCCAGAGGCTGCAATAACAGCACAGATGCCGTATCTGCAGAAGCATGTTCCTAGGCATGGTGGCAAGCTGGCATCCACGCTGGCAGACTCCCTCAGCCTACAAAATGGGGCAGGACTTAGTACTGGCAGGAAAGAATGTGTTTGATTTTTTATTTTGTTGCCACAGCTCCGTGAGGATGTGAAAGGCAGGCTTCACCGGATCTAAAGTCCCATGGTTTCCCTTGAGGTAGTGGTGTTAAGGGGTGTTAAAGAAGGTTTTTTTGGTTTTTGTCCCAGCACTCTGAATGTTAAAACCTAAGAGAAATGCCTCTCAGCCCTAGTAGTCAAATCACAGGAAAGTGCCTGCCCCATTCCTCCTTTCGTGTCCTGCTTCATACTATAAACAATGATCATTACAAGTTGCGCCTTGCTCATCCTCTTTATTTTTCCCTATCAGCTTAGGCCATAATTGCTGTTCCTTCCCCCTAATTACTCCACCCTGGCTTAAGGTGCAACAAATGGCCTTTGTTTGGCAAATAAAGGGTAGGCAGAGCTTTGAAGGAACACATTGCTGCTACAGAGATTCACCCAAAATTATGTGGTTGGCTCTTCTAGATTCTTTAAAAGCCAAGGCTTCAGTTGTTTCCAGCAGGGATGCCAGGAGACAAGTCCTGTCCTACAGACAGAATATCTGACCCTCTACTGTATAAAAGGGGAAAAAAGCTACATAAATATTTCATTTTCAAGCTGCAATCAATACCAAATAAATGTTAGTAGGTGCAATATAAAGGTAGTCTTTATGCCATCTTTTAAAAAGTTTACGCATAACAGATGCATATTTTAATGCCCTCAGGACTTGGTTAAAATTGGTTTTCATAGCTTGGGCATTTTAAAATTTGAGGATACATGAATAATTTTGTATAATTTTACATAAACCAACAGGTTCAGTGACTGAAAAGATAGCTTTAGCTCTTGTTATTTGCATTTAATAAGAATAATTATGAAGACATTGAATAATCATTTATATATAGTGCTGTAAGTTCAAGAAGTTCATGGAGATGCTGGTTTGCTATACTGGACATTTTACACAGCAGAACTTTGGGACACTTCCAAATCAACATTTAAATATTGCACCATTGCACACCTATGGTCTAAATTCTGTCAAATCTTCAATGGAACTCTAACATCTTAAAGGAGATTTTCCCATTCAAAGTGTCACCGAGTCAAGAGTTTGGAATAGGAAGAAGTAGATGTGATCAGGAACAAGGTCGGACTGTCTCTCTTCAAGCAAATAATCAGATCTCCTTGAAGAGACTGTAAGTGCAATAATGCTACATCAGTACCAACACCAAATTATTGGGAGATAGCTGGTCACGAGTGAAAAGAAGGAAAAATCCATCTAGATTAGGGGTTCTCAATTTAGTATGCATCAAAATAGGCAGTGACAGAACTCCTAGCACTTCTGGTGGTGGTAATAGGGTGCATGTGGGACTAATTTAGATGTGTTTTTGTTTCTCTCTGTGTTTCACTCTTTGGGAGCTTTCATGGATGCAGCTTCTCTACCTCGGCTGGGACAGTAGCTTTGGTAGGAGTACGTCCAAACACTGGGACACGGGCTGTTGGATGAAAGCTCAGTGATAAGGTCTTGCCACGATAAGGACTCCAGAATTGAAGGAAACAGTGGATAGAGAAGAGGGAGAAAGCAGAAAACAAACACAAACAACAATAACAAGAGATGGCAATGATTGTTCTGTGCCTAAGAAGCCTGAGAAATCTTCTACACGTGTCCTATTTCTTTCTGTAAAAAGTAAGGCTTGAAAACCTGAAATTAAAAATAAAAACTTCAAGCATGTGGCTCCATTACAACAGTGTCTAGTCACATCAGGAAAACAGGATTAAGAAATCTTGATAAGACTTGAATTTATGGCAGGATCACTTTTGGCCCCTTCTGTCTGATACAGGCATTGAATTATTGCTATTCTGCTACTAAAGGACACTTGAGTTATGTGAACAAATCTTCTAGTTATTGAATAATTAACTGAGTGAATGCTATGCTGCTACTTAAATTATACTGACAAATACCCAGGCAAACAACATTTTCTTTATATGATTTTCCATTGTATGTATATAATTTTCCAGATAAACTTTTGTGTGTTGAGTACTGTTTGTAGACTCACTTTTATTTGTAGGACGAGTTTGATGGGAAATAATTCAACATATATGAATATATATGTACATATATATATATACAAACACATCAGAGAAAGAGACAGAAAATGTGAATTTTTGCACTGTTCTGGGTCTGAACCCAAAGGTAAGACATCCTGGTTGCCCTTGTCCGACCCAGTGCCAGCAGGCAGCTTGGAGCACTGTTGTTGCCCTGGCTTATACTTCATCCATTGCTCATGCCAGACATCCACATATGTGCACCATACAGCAGCCCTACACATTACTACAGATGCTTACCTCAGCTCCAAAGTCAACATCTGCAGGGGCAAGCCCACAGAAAGAGGTTGTAAGGTCCTCATTATCAATGAACACAACACAAATGGTGAAAGTAACCTTTTATTTGCATGTGATATAGAGACATACATACTGCAAACACATGCCACACATCATAAAAGGACAGGATACTTGGGGGATCGCAGCAGAGAAACATTAGCATCTGCTTCTAATAACCAGCGTAAATAGTACATGCTCTGAGTTTCTCATGGTGTTTCTGAACAGAATTCCAGAAGAGCTGCACACATGGCACAGCCAGGCTCATTAACACCACTGTCCATCCGCACACTGCGCCAATGGGAGCCCAGCCCTGCCTGACCATGCAGGGCAGAGCTGGTGGGCACAGATTTGCACCCCACTTTGGCTCACTCACTGCTGCCCTGCCCCTTGCTGCTGCAGGGAGATGGTGTGCCAGCGGCCAGGCTCACTCAGGCTTTTCAGAAAGACCATTCCAATGGAGGTGGAAGGGTGCTCATGAAGCTTTCTGGCTCCTGGAGTCCCACCAGTGGGATATGGGCCCTGTGAGCATCTGCTGTTAGCAGCATGCAACATAGCACAACCTGGCACAGGAATGCCAGATTCCTGGAATTACTATGCTAAGCACAACATGAAAATGCTCAGAGCATTGCTGCCCAGGCAACACTCACAAACTAAATCTTCTGTAGATTAGGACAAGTTCTGGAGAAATGCAAAAGAATGCAGCCAGCTAAGTAAAGACAGGTGTGCAGCCCCACTGCCTAGCGTGTAAGAACAGAAACAATAGTGGGATGGGATGAAAGACTTGCTGTGAGCACAGGTTGGTCCGTGGAGGCATGGTTGTGACTGCACGTATGCAGTACCATACAGTAAAACATGGAGCAAACATCCCCAGCACAAACACCAAGGGAAGTTATGGAACTAGCTGGAAATTTTTGTATCTACACCAGTTGCCTTGCAGTTACCTCTGACTTCTAGCTCAGCCCTTCCATCATAATGCAATTATTTTAACTCTCTTAAATAGTTCACTAAATAGTCTAGGTTTATTTCAGTCACTTGATTGATTTATGGGTAAAAAAATCTCCCCAACAAACCTGAAACTTTAGTCCTGTACAGCTTATGACCAAAATTATTGCATCTAGGATTAGTATATTTGCCATAATAATGTAATCCATTTTCAGAATATCAAGATTTCCTCTGAGCTACATCTGTTAGTGATATGGCAAGTTTTTCTTGTCCCTGTTGCATTGAAGAAGCCTGTGAGGAAGGAAGGAAGAATGCTGAATGCTATGTGTTATGCTGGGCCACAGTTTTCTCCTAGAAGCAATATTTACAGCATGTCCTGGACTGGACTGCCCACCAGGGATGTTCACAACTGGTGGCCCACCAGCTATTAAGTGCTCTGAACCTCTTTGACATGCAGCCTGTTTTTAATGGGTGGAATAGCTTTTACCAATGTGTTTACTTCATGAAACATTCAATTAGCCAGATTCATCAGCAGCATATTTGCTCATCCTGCCTTTGTGTTGGGTGCTTCATCAAGCTTTTCCTCATGCGCACAGTTTGCCATCTGCTTGTAGGTTGTTCAGAGACTGTGTGAAGATTCTCTCTCTCTGAGAAAATGTGTGCTGGTCCATTGAAGTATTTGCTAGTGATGCAATGGCAGCTGTTATCATCACGTCATATGTGTGCGGGTGGTTGCAATACATGGTATATAGGTTGTCAAAATTTGCCAGGAAGATGTGTTTTTGATTGTGGTATTGTGTGCATGTGTGGTACTGCTGGAGCAGCACGCATAGGACTTGGAATATTACATGAGTACTATGCGTGAGTGCTATATAAACCACATACCAGAGTGGTTACATGCTGTATTGGGTGACAGTAACACCATATTCATACAGCTTTTTCACATATCTCTTTATCAGCTGCCCATTTTTGAGTATTCCTTGGGGCCCTGGTTGTTTCCATGTGTGTGCTGGGCAGTGGACTTCACTGAGAGCACTCACACTTGGAAACCAACTTTTCCTTGCCAGCACTTTTCTGGCTCAGGGTGCCAACAGTTCAGGCTCTGTGGGACAATGGTTCATTTCCAATGTCTGTCAGGATGTTTACACTGTTTATGTGTAGGCCTTTGTCACCTGGTATTAATTGGATTGTGCCCTCTCTGCCTTTGAAGGCACAGAAAGCATCAAACTCCTTTTTTATTACACATGGTGCTGCAGCCTGTAATACTAATCAACTACATTTGGAAACACCATGTTGTAAATATGGGATATGCAGCACACCACTGCATCCTTGGAGATCAAATGGTCTCATGGCTTCTGAGGACTTGCCTGCAATTAATGACCTTCTTTAGCTCCGAAACCTGTCTGCTGCACTTTTGCACCAAGATGCCAATAGCTAAACCTGAGGAAGCCTGTAGTCACTATAAATTTGATTTGGTTTCCTTCCCTCTTGATTATGCAGAAGTGTTGATTGCTCTGATGTCCAGATTGCTACTTTGCGAGCAGATAACTGTTTGTCACAGCACGTGCTGTTTGTCTGCTTTATTTTTTCTCATCTGGAAAGGCAAATATTTACCTCTAGTTGGTATTGAAAATGAGTTTTAGAATCCTGCTTCCACTTAACCAGGCCAGACACAATACTGCATGGCCCTGTTAGCAGGAATCTCCTTGGCAAAGGTATTGGACACAGTGAGAAGGGTCCTGACAGCACTAATGAATAGATAGTGCTCTATCTCTACTCTGGTGTTTTGCCAGGTGATGACTGAGCTGATAAGGAATTCTGCACATTGTTGCAGTGCCTGGCCTCCTCTCATCCTGCCTGATAAATGAGTTGAACATCACACACTGATGCATGACCAGCAACATGTCCTTTTATTGCTCACTGAGACTGCTTCCCACATTTGTCTTTTCCTCTCTTTGGGGCTGAGCAGTCCCAAGTCACAGAAACCCATGAATGGCACGTCGGTGGGCACTCACATTTGGAGTGATGTCACTGCTGCCTGTTGGGGCACAGAAGCTTGGGACTGATTAAGATTTAACTTTTGAGTCTGGAGCTATATGTGTGGGCTCACAGCTGGGGACTACAAAGTGCTACATGGAATTGGCACAGAGAAAAAACACACAGATTGCCTGCTGTCAGGACATCTGCATCTTTTTATTTTGGGTACATTTAGCACTTACAGTGTTTCACATCTGTCACATATGCAATATGGCACTGACAGTGGTTACCGTTATATTTACATTTTGCCTTGATCACATTTGTTGTTGTTGTTTACCCTGTCTGCAAAGTCACCTCCTTGGCCGCACACATTTCATTTGTCAGCATCAGGGGTGCCTGGCACTGAACGTTACCAGCAGTGTGCTTGGTGACACACACATGGCATTAACAACATGGCATTCAGCTTGTGTATCAACTCCACATCATTTGTATTCTCCTCACAAATGCCACCTCCCCTGTTCTTCCTGGACCTACATCATCTTGTCTTGCACAGCACTTACACGGCACAGGATAATTGAAAGACAGGCCTACAAGAGACCCCAAGTGGTTTGAAGACCACATTAGTGGCTTAATTTGCCCCCTGCTCAAAGCACACACACACAACATAAGCTAGTCTGGACAGACATTTGTCTAATCTAGTCTTTAAAAAGTCTAAGCTACTCTTAAAAGCTCTCAGTTGAAGCAAATCCAAAATCCCCCTCAGCAATAATTTTCATTCTGCCCATGTTAATGTTTTGTGTAAACTTTGGTTGGAAATGAAACTCGTCCTTAGAGACGTAGCACATGATTTCAGATTCTGCTGCTGCTAAGTCTGACAGAAATATAATGATCCACCTCTCGCCCTCTTTCCCAAAATGATTCCTCACTTATTTGCTAACATCCCTGTCATTTCAGCTCTAGTCTGGAGTTTGGAGTCACAACGTTTAACTGACATGGACACGTTCACTCACCTTGTAGTTGTGTCTTTCTCTCAGAACATGGCCAGGATTGTTCTGCTTGCAAATTCACAGATTTTATCCCTCCCTTTGTATACCTCATGTATTCCTGTTTATCCTTTCATTGGTCATGGCACATTCCTGATTCTGACTGCTTTGCATACAGATTGGAAATAAAGCACTGCTTCTTTATACCACATTGCAGCTACTGCTGCTCTCCTGGTAGGCTTTTATCTTCACTTTGACTGTCTTTGATGGCAAGTGTTATGGAGCTTCTTGATGGAATCACCAGGAGAGCCACTGGATCACCTCTTAAACTGCCAGTCCTAAGGCTGGACAAACTTGAAGGCAAAGGCTGAAAGCTGCAGTGTTTGCTCTAAGGAAAGAAATTAATCTCTAATGGGAGTGGAAATTTGCCATTTTGCTAGAGTTAGGAAAATGAATGGAAAGAAAAGATGAAATTCCTGGAGCGAACCTGTCCTTGGAATATATCACATCACAAGCTTTTCTCATGACAGAATTATTTCATTATTATTTTTTAATTAAACCATTCTTAAACCTAATCCTTACTTTTAAATTACAAGTCAAACATGAAAATGTGAGCCTTGGGAACTCCAAAGTCTCAGGCTACACAAATTTCTTTCATCCCTTCTATGGAAACAACAAAAGATGAATATACAAGGAATGTCTGTTAAGGATAAGTTTTAATGATCATCTGCAACTTATTATTCCATAATTCATGGCATTAATAAACTGCATTACCCCCAAAAGTCTGTCCTGTGAGAAGTGCTATATTTCCTGTGTCTGCTGCATCTGTTTTATCACATTTTGCATCCTTCTTAAAGCATTGTGCAACATGTTAAAAAGGGTTCCAGCACAAAGCAATCACAACTCAGGTATATAATATCTGAATCTTTTGTCTTCTTCCTTTGTAGCCTTTTATTTCACTTTTTACTGCTTCTGTATGTAAGGAATAACTTCCAACTGCAAAAATTCGATCTACCTTCTTTCTTCTCTCTGACTGGAAATCTTTGTCTGAAATTGGGGTTCAAAACATTAAAACTCAACCTAGTTAGTGATAGAGTCACCAATAGATTCAAGCTGTCACATGGGATACTTTGTTCTGAGAGTTCTACTTCAAGGCCACGGAAGTTAATAGGATACTTTTCATTGCCTGCAGTGAAAACCATCCTGGGCCTATATTCATGCATAATTAGTGAGTGGGAGATGAAAGGACCGTGTTACCTTCCGATCTCACATTTTTAGTGGACTGTTTTCCCTACCCATGTGGCTGCAAGATTCTCATTCCAATCTGCCCTTATCTTGATTTGGGCAAAATATGCTTCTCATAATGGTTTCATTATGCTAAGGTATGTACCTCTTCACAGAATTAAATTAACCTCTGTCCTGTTCAGATATACTGTTATCATCATTACTATTAAATTAGATGTTCTGAAGCAACTGCAGACAAGACATCAAGCCAGTCCCCCCTTGGCTGCATTCCACAGAGTGAGCTGCAGCACTCAGTTCCAGTGAATCTATTGGGAAATGCACTGCTTCAGATTGGGAAGCCTAGGCTGCCTCTCCTCCCTGTATCCTTGCAGCTGTCCTTCATGCAGGTAAGCTGCTTTCTCAGGAGAGTGTTTGAGAGGAGGTCTGGAGAGGAATAGCTTTGTGATTACATGTGAGAGAATCCCGAGGTCTCAGTTTCTGCCCCTGTCCCTGGCTGTGAGCTGATTCCACTGTTTCTCGTGTATGAAATGGCTATAATATCTTTGCCTCCTTCCCTTCTCAGTTTCCCCACTCTGCTGTCTAACAGGCACTGTAACTGCACCTTCAATGCAAACATAGCTTTCAATATCACTTACAGATCACAACCGTTCTTTATTACATTGGTAATTTTATGATCTACTTAATGGCCAATATTTTCATGATTTTCCTCAATGAAATTGTTGTGTATTTTCTGTCATTAAATTACAAAATCATGAATGATTTGGCAATGCTTGATTCATTTAGAAAAAGTCTATCAGAGCCATTAATGTTATTAGAGTGCCATAACTTGTACTTTTAATCTTAGGCAAATCTTAGTGTGGGCGTTCTTGGACTGAGAGCAGCAAAACTCCCATTCTTTGTGTTTTAGGGCTTTTTCTTAGACAACTGGCATTCTCACCAGCAAAAAAGTCTGGGTAAAGACTGAACTTTTATTGTAAAAGAAGCACGATTAAAAGAAATATGCTTTATAAGTGCAAAAAGCTAGGAGAAAACCCTGGATGTGCAAGAATTAAGTAAGGCTAAGAAATAAGTCACTATGTATTTATGACAAATATATATGTTTATTTGTGTACATAAAGCAAATCTCTTTTTCAAGGACAGGTAATGATTTCATGATGTGGGCAGAGGGCTTCATTACAATAAGACATATGGTTTCATAAATTCAATACTTCCTGTGGGGTATTTGTTCAAATTTTAATGCCACACACTGTTCTAAACTTATTGTGAAGAGAAATACCAGCTGATGATGAGAAGCAGAGCTAGGAGTACTAGATCACATCAAACTTTGCTAGGATACAGATAGGTGAAGCCATCAAACAAATACCAGAACTTTGCAGCAGACACTGTAGAGTGGAAGCCTCTTGGCTGCTCTTCAGCTCTGGTGGCTTGGTACGATCGTAGCATGGTGGACTAGCCATTTGGTATGGAACCTCTATGTCTTTGCTTACTGGCAAAATGGAAACATGTAATTAAAAGCTAGGCATACACAAAGTACATGGAATGAAATCCTGTACCTGCTCTGTACCTGATAAATGTGAATTTTGCTTGTGTCTTCAAAAGGTCAGAATTTTACCCAGAGTGTTTAGGTCTCTTTTTTTTGAAAGGAAAAACACATTTTCAAACTTAACTTATAAAGATGCCTACCATAAAACTTGCTTACATATATAATATGTTATCAATCAGCTATTCAAGATGTAAACCTTCATAACTTAATGATTCCTTTTCTATTTAGAGAGTAATAATAGAGCAGATGGTTACATTTTGAGCAAAAGAGAAGTGGATTTGAGTTTCAAGTATGTTCTTAGGTTTTGATTTGAATTCTTGCTCATTGTTGGGATTTGTATGAGGTCTGTGTTGCCATCAGTGTGTTGATATAAAATATCAACAATGGCTCTAACCACAGCTCACAGAGCTGCTTATACCCATTCTCAAACACAAATTTAGTCCACAATGGAGCTCACCTGAGGCACATCAGTTCCCTGTCCTTCTGTCATTCTGTTGTGTTACTTTTGAGCTACCAATGTCTAGTTTTAGAGGATTTTAATTAAGTAGATGAGACATGTCTAAACCTCAGCACACTGGTTCACAACAAATGGCTGGTTTTAAAGCTTAGCATCTATTTCTACTTGAGGAAATACAGTAAAACCAATGTGGATTTTTAAATGTACTGTGAATATCTAGTTTCCACTGAATTATACTTTTAGCAGGGAACCAGCTGATGCTCTGGCTTGGAAAGATGGGGCATAGAGGCTTCAAGAGACAGTCACGAGATGAAAAAATGTATGCAAGGGCTCTCTATAAGAGTTCATGATATCAGCCTTCAATACTGACTACATTTAATATAATATTTGTTTAGTGAATATGTTAAATGAGTCACAGGTTCTTTAGCTAGACTTCCCTAGAACTTTCATTTTGCAAATGATTGAATGTGACTCTGCAAACACTGATTCACGTATGTGGCAGTGATCGAGAGCACCCACAGAATGAGAAATGAAGCATGTGTGTACCTCTGCAGAGGGTCAGGGTGATACTGATTGCATACTTTTGACCCTAACCAAAACAGTCCTTGTTTTTAACAGCTTACTTCTCTTTCTTAATCTGTAAAGCAGTTTAAGGCTGGTGACAGCTGTGAGAATTCTGAAATCCATAATGTACCATGGGGACCTATTCTGATTTCTGTTGCCTTGTAACTCACTTAGAGCAGCACATGGAAAGTGAATAGTGAGAATTTTCTGTTGGTGAGAAGAAACAGAGTCATCCAGAGGAAGGAGACCCAAGAGAGTCAACCTCAGAGTCATAGGAGAGGTCTTGTTTTGCTCCAGCAGTTCCTTCATGATTCTCTGAGCATTTTCCCTCATTCAGTTGTACTTTTACCAGCCTTACATTGCTCCCCTGCAAACCTAGCTGGTCCCATGGCCTGTATTCCATTCTCAGCATCTGGGAAGTCCTGTGACAAAGGCACAAAACTCTCCAGTTCTTAAAGGGAATCAGATATTGTGGAGTCCCCAGATATGTTTCTCTGTGGTTCCAATTTGGTTTTCATCCCATAAGCATGAACTAACAGAGTTAGCTATATTAGGTGTATTTGATGCAAAGAAGTCAACCCTTTTAGCTGGTAGAGGGAAGGGGGAGGCTTCCATGAGGTTTGTAACTTAGTAGAAGTTTGTATTAGAAAGTGAAAGCCAGACCCCATGTTGATGGAACTATTTGAAACAGAAAAAGTATGCAGTACAAAATTCACACTGTCTGCCTCCTAGTTACATTCACACTCACATTTGGAGCAGTTAGAGAATTATGCTTTAGGACTTGTTGGGATTCCCTTTATGGCAACAAAAATATTCTTGGAATAATGGACATATCAGAGTAGCTGGGCAGAGCTTCCCACTGAAATTGTTGGAGAAGGGTTTCCCCAGATCCATGAATGAAACCTAGAGGATAATAATTGCTCACAAAACTCCTTTACCTGTTTTCTGGGACAACAGGTTACACATTTCTTTACCAGCAAAATGCCCTTGCTCCAACCCTGACCTGTGCAAACTCTCTGTGTGAACAGCTTTGAGCACCCCTCTGTTTGCTGGGCTGTTGAGGAGGCTTGGACAGGGTTCTTTATGGGACCTTTCCAGGTTACATTTCCTTACTGTAGATGGAGCCCTCCATGGCTGAAGGTGAGAATATGATTTGCCCCAAAATCCCTGTATTAGCCATGCCTCCATGGAGTCTAAGATAAAGTGACAAGTAATAGAGATGCTTCTGCAGTCCAGTCAACAGAGGAAAGTTGTCAGAGAGTCGGTTCTTCCAGGTAGAGGATCAATAATTGCAGCTATCTCCTAGATATCTGCTTTAGTGCTCTCTCTTAGATATCTGCTTCTTCTCGGGAATCACCTGTCCAACTTCAGACATATCTATCTCTCTAAATCAGAGGTGGTTATCCAGACTGACTTTATTATCCCACCCTAAGATTAATATCTAAAATAATTGGGGTGTATTTGGGCCTCTGGATTCACCTTTTTTTTCCTATTGACTACTACATGACTAGTGTTAGAGTAAGAAATTTATTTTGAGATATTTAAACAGAGTTAAGTAAATAACCCCCCTTCAGTAATCTATCTGAGTACAGCTGTCTTATTTCTGTGAACTGTATTATACACTTCTAGAATTAAGTAGATTTTACTTTAGGAATGCCTCATTAGTTTCTTTCATTTAATTGCTGAATTGCTCAATTTTACTCAACATGAAAAAAAGTGGTCTGAGAACAAGACTGCATGTCTAGAAAACACAAAATCCTCTGTATAATGGAATAGTAGGTAGAGTACTGCACTTTAGTCAGCAACCATATCTTCCTTCCCTGACACAAAAGCATCAGCAATGCAGAGAACAGTGCAAGTTGGAATAACATGTCCAAAATCAGTGAGAGCACTGAAGTGTGATCCTGGACAGACGTTTCTCATCAGTCTTGCTCGTGACCAGTCAGAATGGGAAATCACCTCTGTAACTCAGCAGCATAGATTTACTTTTGCAAATGAAGTGGTAGGAGGATTGAAAGCCTTGAAAGTTCTGCAAGAGCCCAAATACCACCAGGGTTCTTAGCATGTCTGAGAGGGAGGATCACCTCCAGCCTTGAACACACTAAGTATAGACAAGAGGTACATAAGCAGTCAAAGATAACACCACTTCATATCAAGAGCTGCTATCCAGCCCTACAAAGGAATTTGAACAACTGCTAAGGATTTCTAAAGTCTGCACTTGATTACTGCAGGACTTCAGATACCCCCTCCAAATATTTATGATCTTTCTTTACAAATCAGTGTTTAAAAACACCTAAAAATAATGCTGCAAAAACTCCAATTACCTTAGTAATATAATTATTATTAGATTTGTTTCTGTTTTACAGATACATTCTTTGGCTCCAGCTATGTGTTTCAACACACTCTCCTTACATCAAGGGCTCTTCAGGGCTTTTTCTATATGTGCTGAAAGACACTTCTTTACCTGAGGCTACTCTGCTAACTTCTTGGAGCATAAAGTATCTCAGGATAATTTAACCACGTGAGACACACTCAGAAGATTTGGCAGATTGTCTCAGGCATTTGGAGTTAACCAATAATAACATCTCTGCTCCTAATCCTCCAGATTTCTTCTAAGTTCTGCTTCTATTTGTTCTTAGTGAAAAGCATGGCATTATCTTATTACAGCAATTTGATTTTCATTATCTAAGTAGGCTGCTGGGTCAGCAAAAAGCAGCAATTTGGAAAGGATGGAAAAGACTGCGAGTCATGGATGAATGAGTGATTGGTGGAGAAAAAAAAGAAGATAGAAGAGGGTGCGTTGAGTGATTGAGTGAGTTTGGGAAAATAAGGTGAAGTCTGTGGTAATCAGTTCAGAAATATGGCTCTTTGTTTATGTGATTAAGTAGGGGAGGCCTGCACATATGACCTGTGCTTAGATGGCACAATTTCAGCCAGAAGTGTGCTGTACAACAGTTTGTATAGAAGAAGCTGGAGTGCTGAGATGACTACAAGGTCCTGTCTAAATCATTTGACAAGAAAAGCTGCCTGGTAAGAAATTGCCTGCCACCAAGAACTATTTCAAAATCTGATTTTGGGATGCAATTCCTTTGCCATTAGAAGGTAGGGAAAATCAATCTGCAACTTATGAACCTTCACTTAGTTATGCTGCAGGCATCCCTTTGGAAATACAAGGTTTCAAGAGATGATATATGAATTGGTAAAGGGCATGGAGCACAGCATGCTCCTGTTGGTATCTAATTAGCTCCTGTTCAACCAAGTTTCTGGGTTGAGAGTCTTTAACATTTCAAATCTATTGTATATATTTTTCTGTGTACAATCCAATGATCACTGAAGGCAACGGAGCCATGTCTACTCCAGTAAATAAGATAAACCAAGGACTACTCCCTGGCTCAGATGTCAAGTTCTGATAGTACAGCTTATGTCCATATTTCTCAGCTCCCTTCTTCCGGAAGAGCAGAGTGATCAGGATCAAATTGTCATTAGGAATGACAACCCATGGGTCAGATGCCTGAATGCTGCCTGGACAGTGTCAGGGAGAGCTGTGGCCAGACTTTAAAGCATGCTAAAATATGTGGGATAGTCTTGTGCCAGTAACTTCCCTGGTTTGGTAATATAGGTATAGTCTGAGAGTCTTTTGATTGGCATCAGTAGACTACAAGTGGGTGAAAATGAGCCATCTCCTGTGATGGATCTATAATCCTTTGAGATTCCCAGAGCATATTGCTTTCGAGTAAGAGACCTCCATTTTGAAAGAGAAAAAGGAATTTAAAAGCTGCTTTGGGCATTTTGCCAGCTGCACAGCAACATCTGGTTGGCATTCAGAGGCTTCAGGGGCAGCTAATCCTGTTCTGAGTAGGATTAACATCCCTGTTTAAAACGTACTCTTGGTATGTCTGGTGGAGCCAGGATTTTGGCAGTCCAGAGCAGAGGGAAAGAGTGCAAGAAGGAGGGCCTGTGTGGCTGTCACAAAATGTTTCCACCCCCACTTTGTTCTCTGTGGCTTCAGTGCTTCACCTGATGAAACAAAGCACAAAGCTTTAGCTTTAGCAACCCTGCCAAATGCTCATTAGATACTGTAGAGGTGACTGCCCGTCTCCTCTTTACTACATATTCTACAAGTAAGAGCACTTATCAGCAAGGGGTGGAGCTATTTACAGAAATATTGCTCTGCTTTCAGTAACATAGGTAAGAAAGATTATTTTCAGCACAGATGCACATAAATCCCAGTTGCGTTGCTTGTGAAACCATTTTCATGAAGGAAATAACAAGATAATTCATTCTGCTTCAGAATTGTAGCAGAACTCATGGGTGAGCTCCAACACAAAATTTTATCCCGTTTTCCATAGTTAGGAGCAAAGAAGTTGAAATTCCTTGACTCCGAGTACCTCTGGTGACAGTGACTAACTGATTTATTAAAGACTATCTCTACTGATAAACTCAGCTGTTGGAAATAATGAGACACCACAGAAACTTGGTGCAGCCTTACAAATTCTGGAAAACCTTATGTTTTAAGTAGATTCTCTTTGAAACCAGAGTGCTGTGGACTTGTGAGAAGCATTGCAGGCTATAACCCATGTTCTCCAGAGGGCTGGGAGAATTGTTCCCTGTAGCTCCAGACTAAGGGTCAGTATGAACATCCAGAATTGCACACACATTTTATGTCTTGCCCCAGACATCTTTGTGAGAAACACATACAATTAAGAGCTTATTAATTAACCGTATGCTCTGAACATGGGAAGCACTGCTATGTGTAAGCAGTCTCTTCTACATCCTTCTCTTTAAGATTGTATAGAAGACAAATTACTGTTATACTTCTGCATGTCACTGTAAGAGCCTGCCACATAACTGCTGGTGAAAATTAGTTTGGCTCTGCTGAGGAGGCAGTTCAAATTATAGCTCAGCTGAGTGTTTGGCCTGGTGTACTCAGATTTATAGATACCACCAAGCCTATCATATCCAGGTGAGGTATTTGCATACTTGCATGCAGTATTTACATATTAAAGTACAGTATTTACATGTTCTTTATTTTGCATGTCGAGACTTTTGACAAATAAAGGAAACACTTCAAACTGTGTCTTTATTTTTGTTTCCTATGTCTCAGATTTTCCAGAAAAATAAGTTGCTACATCCCCCTCTTTCATCCCCGAAAAAGAGCAGGAAAACGAGTGGCTTTCCTGCAGCAGCTGTTGCACCTGCTGTTTACAGTGAAGTTGGGCCACAGCAATGCTTCTTTTCTGGTCCACAACATTTCCTCTAGCAGTCAAAGCCAACACATCAAAGTGAAAACTCCGAAGGAGAAAAACAATGTGACCTATTGTTCCGAGAAAACAAAATAAATCATTTGTAGGAAAAGAGTAAAAGCTCCTAACTGGATTTTTAAAACATAAATATTGGGAAGAAGACTGTGCAAGGCAGAATGTAACATGTGGTTGTGATGGTGCTAGACATGCCACAATTTCTAGAACTTCACTGTACTCTCACTTGCTGTGTTCTAACAATAGGAGCAATGCATATGGTGCATGCTGTGATTCTTTGGAGATAGACATTGCAGATCAAGATAAAAGACAGTGTTGGAGTCTCTCATTTGCTTCTATTTCCAGTTTTGAAAAGTGCCAAATTCTGCAATTCTTCAGTCTGATGAAGTTTGGACCTATTCTTATAATCATAGCGTTTCTCCTTTTGTTCTTCTTCCTTGCTGTTGTTTGTTATTCTTACGATGGAAATACCTTGAGGTTCCCACTGAGGGCCCCATTGTGCTAGACAATTATACAAAGAGGCTGTGATGTAAATAGAGAAATCAGTGTGTGGTAGAGGAAACACAGTAGAGGATCAGCTTGCCTGTACTCTCCTGAAAGGTCAGAGACAAATGTGCTCAAAACCCTGCTTTGTGTTGCCTGGCTTGTAGTTCCTTTTTAGTAAAGGAGGAAGTCAAATATGCTACATCATTTTACCTGGATGAGAAGGATTAGATTTTTTCACAAACCTAAAATACAACTTGCTCTGCTGTAAGGAGAAGATGTGGAAACATATGTGTGATTGCCAACCAGGATTTCTCAAGAAACTCAATGAAATCTGGAAGCCTGCCTGCCATCATGAAATCACCTTCTCCAGAGGCACTTGGGTTACCTCCCCTCTCAGCGTAAGCATATTAGTTTTGACCTTGTGACCTAGATACAGGTAATAAAATCTTCAGCTTTCTTCCAGCAGTATTGCTGCAGCCATGTAGCTATGGAATGGTGCACCTTATTTCCTGTAATCCTAGTTTGAGATTCTGATTAGAAAACTCAAGGCACAGAAATCAAAGGCTAGTTCCTGTTTTCTGGATGCTGTTTTGGGAGCCCTTCCACCAGAGAAAAGGAAACAGAGCAGAAATGTCTGTCTAAAAGTAGACCTTCTCTGTCAGTTTACTTGAAAGAATCTGGAGTAGCAGATGTAGAACTGTGTATCCAGCTGAAATAAAAGCAAGCCCAATTGTTTCATGAGAAACGGAAATCCAGAACTTGACTCAGTTTCTTCCTATTGTAATGAAAGTCCAAAGGAAATTAATGAAACCTATTACAAATTTAATGAAGTAAATGAAACAATTCCACTGCCTTGGTTTAATGACTTCCACACAAAACCCTCAAAGGGCTGGTATATTCTGCCTACTGGGTTCACAGCACTGGGCCAGGTCCTCGAAATAATAACAGACTGAAAAGCTGTGCCTCATGTTCTGATGTTAATGCACTGAACTGAAACTGTTGCAAAATAAATACTGAAAATAAAGAACTTTGGACTGGTCAAGAGGTAAAAGCACAGTTTGTAGAGCTTAATGTAGAGATAACTACATACAACATTGATGGCAATTGAGAAGTGGGGGATCAGAGGACTCAACCCATTGCATTCCCTCTACAGCCTTTACACGGATAAAGCAATGAGCAAGGTGAAACCCAATAATTTTTAAATGTTAAGTACATATAATACTATAGTGCACTAGCTTGATAAAAACTCCATGAAAGAGGATCCTATTTCTGTTCCTTTGCTGTATCTGATCACCTTGTGACTTAGAAACACCTTTCTCAGCCTGTCTTACTCTCCAAAAAGCTACAAATGTTCCTTCCCCCATTAACGTGAAGAATCATTACCAAGTGTTTTAGAACTACTTACTGCTGGATCTTGCCATTAAAAAAAATCTTTATTAAAAAGTATAGAATTTCTTTCATAATACAAGAGGTGATTGTGGAATTTGAGAAAAACCTGATGCAACTGATGGCATAAAACTATAACTAAATGCTATCTGACCCTCATGTGGTTAGGTGTATTCTACTGTCAAAGAATTGCAAAAGGCTTTGAGGGTCCACACAGTCTTTTTGCTGTATATGTACAGCATCAGTACAAACAGGGGTGGGTGTGGGTTGTGGCTAAGGCTGTAAGAAGCACACCAATTAAAGCTGAAATACAGAAATAATTTCCAAGGCACACAGTCACAGACAGATGTACAACTCCCTTTGGTTTTCACTGAGGCTTAGGTACTGCTCTACACTTTCTTCTAGTTTCCCTCTCCCTTCCATCCAAACTAAGATGTAAAGATTATTGACATTGTCCTGCTTTCATAGACCAGACAAAACTAACAGGAGTAGCTTATTTCAACACCGGAAAAAAAATTTTACCAGCGAATGCCTTAAAAAATACCCTGCAGACGGATGAATTCTGATGAATCCGGCTGAAGTGCTTTAAGGTATTATTGCCCTGCTGTCGTCTGCCACTCCTGCAGCAGCTGCCCATGTGTTCAGAGAGTCAGCAAAAGGGGATGAGGACCAAGGTCCTGCCTGGTCCATCACAAACCTGAGCCCATTAACTGAGGGTATCTTTGTGGCAAAATGGGTTTACCTCTTTTTGCTCTGCTGGCCCACTGACAGGCAGCAATGCCGGCAGACAGGCAGATACAAACAGCTGGGGTGCCAACAGAGCCTGTCATGTTAATTATTCCCTCCCTTCCTGCCTTCCTGCCTTCCTGCCTGCCTTTTGCCTGCCTCCTTCCCTTCCCTTCCCTTCCCTTCCCTTCCCTTTTTTCTTTCTTCCTTACCTTCCTTAATCTTTCTGTCCCTTTCTCTCTTACACTTCTGTCTCTCACCTTTTTGTCTGTATTTCTTCACTGCAATATAAGAGTTGGGTCTCTGTAGGAAATCCACCTCCAAGCTCCCACCGGTACCCTCCCAGACAATTAAGAATTTGTTCCCCCTCCCCCACAATCTCTTTTTTGTTTTGTTATTGTCAGCTGGTCTCTTGGATTAGGGTCTGCAGCTCTCTCTGGGCTCAGGAAAGCTTGGTAGCTTGGCAGGATTTCTTGCCAGATCAGTGATCCTAATGTGAGTGCCAGAATCCTGCAGTTTGCATAATGCTAATTTGCTTTTCAGCCCAAGTTGCCAACTCGCATGCTGCTTAGCACATCAAGTAGCAGAAGGAATGCCATGTGCTCTACCCCGAGCGAGGAGGAGAGTAATTGGATAGATACCCACTACCTGAAATTGAAACTAATCTAACCAACCCTGCGTATAAACCTTAATGCACTGTTGAGCTTCTGGTAAGAGGTCATTAGACTGAAACTGTTTCAAGCCAATTAGTTCCTTATTTTTAAAGCTGTGATTTTGAGTTTTCACTGGCATAATAAGGTTACAGATGCTGCTGCAATTATGGCAGTATTCATTCACTCAGACCTAGATCTCGTCACCCTTACTCATTGTAAGGGTAGTAGAACTGGACCTCAATGCCTGTGCCAAGGAAATGCTGGACAGGTCAGGGTGGGGCGATACTGAGAGATATCACCACACCTAAAGGGATGTTGCCAATCACTGGGCTAAATGCCAGCTACTTTCAGTCGACTGGGTGTGGGGCTATCTCTCTGCATTACCACACACTCGAGTGTCTTACTGCAATACCAGTTCTTTCAAAGCAAAATAATGCCTAGAGAAAAAAAAAAACAACACCCTAACCATCGCCTTTGTTTTCAGTCTAAGCTGCATACACACCAATGCTAATATAGCTGCAGCATGAGTCCAAAAAGGTGGGACCCTTCTGAGCAAGTTGTCCAGGCTCTCTCTCCAATAAACTTCGGGAAATGAGTAGCTCTGAAGAAAGATTGATCCTTCCTGCATGAGACACCTCTCTGAGGCAGGGTGAGTTGGTCTGTGTTCTGAAGGTACTGGCATCTCTCCCTCAGCTGAAGGGCAAGAGGCTCTGTACTGGATCTGTTCAGTCAGCTGAAGTTTGTGGAATTGCACCTCATGCCTAGTGACAGAACCTGAGCCTGGTTTGCATTCTGACTGATGGCTTGGTCACAGACAGGGACTGTGGGTCACAACGCTTGTGCCAGTCAGCTGATGGAAGCTCCCAAGCCCTTAGGACAGGGAGCACGGCTGTGAGACGCTCCTCTCGTCAGCTCTTGAGCAGCAATGAGTAACCTGGGCGCTGTGAGAAGCAGCTTTGCTTTTCTCTGTTTGGTCAGCAGGAAAGCCAAGTGCCCCAGTCCGACAGGCCGTGCTCCTGGGAGCACAGCTCACCCACAGGTACTCGGTGAGCAGCTTGCTCCTGACATTGTCCCAGTGCCCAGCAAGGGGCATGTGGGAAGGGCCTTAGAGGAGTGCTGAGTGCACAGTCTCTGATCCAGGAGGTATGCAGATTACAGGGGAGTTGGGTAAGGAATTTACAATGAAGGCTATGAAAGAAACTGGCCGTGTAAGACACAAGCAAGAATTAATGACCAAATAATATTGCTTAAATTTCTTGATCTTCCACGCTTGGATTTTGTTAATTTGGAAAGTGCAGAGGTAAAATTCTCCCAAATTCGTCTTTTTCAGTTTTTTTTATACCTTGCATTGTGTTCCTCTCCATTTTAATAAAGCTCCACATGTGTGTGGGGATGGGGACTGGAGAGATTTCCTATCCCTCCATCGAAGCAATGGCTGTGTATTGAGAAACAGCAAAACATTGCTTGTTAAAGCACTGTCTCTACAGGAAGGCCTCATCACTTGGGTTTGGAGGACCACAGGGAGGTTAAATACTGTACCACCTGATGGACTAATGAAAGAGAAGTATTCTTAGGACTTTTGAGGACTGAGAAAAATGTCAAAATCCAGCCCTTTTCTACTGTGTTAGCGATGTGCTCTTGCTGTCTCATGGGTCAGGGCTGTTGTCTCAACCAAAAGGTGAAAGTTGGTCCCACTGTTAAGGACATCACCAGCGGAACACTGTCAGGGGGAAGCATCCTATCAAAGAAACCACTTATGTTTGTTTAAGGAGTGTGGTAGACGCATATGAAAAATATATTAGATTTCAGCATGATATAACTTTAAATAATTCCAGAAGATGGGGCCCCAAAACTGCTGGCTTTCAAATACTTGGCTTCATTGGGATGTCTGGATTTATTAGGCATCCTCAGGTAATGCAATAATGCATATGCTTAAAGGGTTACATGATAGGGGAGTTAGATGACATAAAAATACCCTGCCCAGCAGCTGGGTCCCGGGGTTCAAAAGTCTTGTAGAAAGTGTTTTTGTGGGGGGAAAATAGGGGTCACTGATAAACTTTTAGGAATTTCTGTGGTTAGCTGTGTTCCTCGTGAGTGTGAGGTTAAGAAGAAAAGAAACCCATTATGTACAGAAAATGATTTCTCAGGAATTACTCTCCAAACAAACAGTCTCAGTAAAGCTGCATTTCCTTTCTTTAAACATGCATATGTTTCTTCTCTTTAGAACCTCTGATCGTTCAGCTGAAGAGGGTGGTAATTGCCCACCCCAGTGATTCAGCATTCTGGGAATTTCCCAAAAGTGGTTTGAACCGAGCTATGGTTTTTGCCAGCCTTTTCCAGCTTTAAAATTGTCCTTCTCCCTAAAATGGGCAAATGTCTTTGCTTTCCTAATTGAAAGATAGGAAGGACATTTGACTAATACTAATGATAAACTGTGACTGTTTGTAAATATGATTTTATCGGAGAACTAACACTGCTACTTTTATTCCCTGTAGAAAATACTGCTTTCCTACCATATTTTACACACTTGTGGCAAATACATAGGGTGCAGTACTAGGTTACAATATATTGTATTATAGCTTTACAGTCAGGAAAACCAATCAGTTTAGCAGAGCCAGAATACAAACACAGGAAAGAAAGTAGCACAAGAGTGGAAATTAATGAAAAGGAGAGGGCCATTGCAGTCAAAAATGTCTATCCTTTAATTGTGATTGACTAAGTCGGTCAGGCAGCACTACATATTGATCATTCTCTGTTACCATCGTAAATATTTTCTTTCCTTCTACTTTCTTTGTAGTATCCCCAAGCTACCTACTACTCTAATAATTTAATGGTGATTATTTTCTTTTTCTCTTTAGCTGTTAAAATTTTTCCTCTTCCATGTGAGTATGTTTAAACTCAAGCTAGGTCATAGAAGCTAAAAGAGTAAGTAAAACGTTCTTCTTTTTTCATTTTGATTTTCAGCCTTGCTCGATCTCATGTGTATACATGTGAATGCATGTGTGTATGGCTGGCCTCTGGTACAAATTAAAGTAGCCACACAGAAGGACAAGAAGGCACTTAGCCAGGGTGAAGGATCTGTCCCCATTGTTTCCTCGGAGTGTTGGATTCAACATCCTTTGACTCACATAATTAAAAAAAAAAAAAAATCCAGCAACTCGAAATTAAAACTATTGTTGCTAGAAACTGAATGCTCAAGGAACAAGAGAATGGCTGTCTAATCTGTAATGATTACTTTTCAGGATTTTATAAACTTTAGTCCTACTGAACCCAACAGGAAAATTCCCAGTGACATCAGTGATGTACAAGTGGGCTCATAGCCCTTCCTCCGCGTAGGTTCCCGTACCAATCAGTAGGTGTGAATAAGCAGAGAAATCCTGTTGGAATGAAAAAAAAAAAAAAACAAACCAAAAAAACTTTTCAAAGATTATCATCAGCATGAGCAATCTCAGTAAAGTTCTAATGACTGTTGTTAACAAACTGAGTTTTATTAAGTTTCCTGTAAAACAATGTGCTTTGGGGGGAGAAAAGGGGAGGGGGGAAGCAGGGGGGTAATTGTCATTCCAGTGAGTCAGCTCCTCTGGGAATTTCCAAAAGGTGCGGTTAGCTCAGAAGACTGTGGTGTTTGCCACATTTTTCCTTCCTAAGGCTAATCTTTGTAATTCAAATTAATTTGCAACCATTTAGTTTTGAATCTAGAGTTAATATGTTTGGTTAAGTCCTACTATTAATAAATCCACCAAAGGCACAGACAATGGCAACAACTATAGAAAAAGGCTAGGTATTAAGTAGAATAAATTTATTACAAATTCTGAGACTTGTCAGACCGTTCAACACTCCAAATTTATCCAGCAAGGAAATGAGACTATCCAGATCTGGAGTAGAAGGTGAAGACAGCTTATCTGCAATGTGAGGGTGTCACCAGGCAGCAGGGAGAACACAGAAAAGCGACTGATCAGTTGAGTTCCCACAGTGAGCGCCACTCAGGAAAAGAAAATTTAAAGAACTAGTTGCATGGAAGACATGCAAAGAGCAAACCCAAATACCCAGAGGTTGCAGTGACTTGTCCAACTCCCAAGAAGAAAAGATTCACATAGAAAATGGCAGTATTATTCTTTCAACTGCGAAGGTCTAAATTTAAGAAGGAAATCAGAATTGTAGCAAGAGCAATGCTTTAACTCTTACCCATATATATTTGACTAAGAAACTACTATTGTTTGTGTCCAAGAAACACGGCCAATTCTTCCCAGCTGTATTATTGTATTATAATAATTTTCCATTACTGAGGTGACGGTTGCTCCAAGCCAGAGTATGTAAATTAGCCAAGATTTGGCTCTCCAGGCTTTGCCATGCACAATGCTAAGCACCTCATGCATGATGCTGACGTCTCTCTGTACTTATAGACTTCCCTGGGAGTTGAAGGCACTCAATACTGCCTGGGAGGAAGAGATCTGTGTGTGGCAGAAAATGTTAGCATATTAGGAAAGTAAATGGAGATGATTTAATGATGAGACTACTGCTTCTCCTGCTGACCATCACTATTTCATTGTTTCTTTGTGCTCCCCCACCAGTCAGCATCCATCTTGTGCCCCATGGTGAGTGCAGACTGGAAGCTCTCTGGGGCGAACACTGGCCTTTGGAGTGGTGGTTGTGTGGAGCAATATCCAGGTGCCCCAATCACAGCAACCACGAGCTCCTGCAGTCACGCAAAGGCTGCTCCTTTCCTTCGTGTGATTGCTCAGCCTGTTTACATCTGTCAAGCCTTTTATAAAAGCTGTGCTGCTAGCAAGGGCTGTTGGTTTTATTTTTTTTTTAATTGTTTTGAAGGCTCTTTTTAGTTAAAAAGTGTTTGCCACCACAGTTAAGACATGGACTGGATTAAAGTTCAAAACCAGCTCACGTCAGCAAGTGGATGGAAATTGTTACCATCTGACAGCTGGTGGCCTGGAAGGAAAATGTAAAAGTCACTGCATGAAAGATTGGTTCAGGGCAGTGCCACAAGAAGTGACATGGCTTTGTTTTGTATCCTCGGAGTACAGCTCTCTGTTATGCCTGAGTTCTGCTCAAAGCAGTGGGCATAGAGATTAGTGAAACTCGCTACACCTCGCTGGCCGCAAGTGCCAGGCCCTACTATCTATTAAACTTGTGCAGGAGCAGCTGTGGTTTGTGCCACCAGTGATGTTTGGTGAGAACTTGTCCAGGCCACCAGGTTCAACACTTCTTTGCTGCCTTTCAGCTCCCTAAGTCTTTTTCCCAGCTCGTCTCATCAACTCCAACCAGCAAAAATGAATTCATGAGGATAAAAATCTTCTATTTTCACTTCTCACTGCTTTAATAATGGCCCAGGTATATATTATTCAATATAAGAATACTCTAACTGCTGGAATGTCTCATACAAACCACTGTGCATTAAAATACCTGTTAGACTCTATTACAGAGTGTGTAGTACAAAGACAGACCAGGCAAAGGCTGCAGAATTAACTGGTCCAGAATAAATGATAGCACTAGGAATGGCACAGGGATTGCAAAGTGCACATTGTAGATGCATGTCTTCTTGCTCCAGCAATGCCAGCTTAAGAAATGACTGCCTGAACATCTATTGTGCCAGTGGACCGTGCTACCATCCAGAAGGACTCCAACATGCTGGACAAGTGGGCTGACAGGAATCTCATGAAGTTCAACAAGAGGACGTATGAAGTCCTACACCTGAGAAAGAATAATCCACATTATTCTAATGGGCCACCATGTAATGGGAGCTGGCCAGCTGGAAAACTGCTTTGCAGAGCAGGACCTGGAGGTTCCTGGTGGACACCAGGTTGACATGAGCCAGAAATCTCACATTACAGAAAAGAGAGTAAACTCTGTCCTAGGCTGCATTTGGAGAAGTGCTTCTAAGAGATCAAGGGAGGTGATCCTCCCCCTCCATTCAGCACTGCTGAGACTGTAGCCAGAGTACTGTCTCCAGCTCTGGCACCCTCAGCACTAGATAGAGATGGATGCACTAGAGTGCAGCCAGCAAAGAGCCACTATGCTGATTAGGGGAGCAAGAAACGGCAGCGGCACAAGCAGCACAATTTTGCTGCTGCTAAAACCTTCTCTAAGCAAGAGTGGGGACTAGAGCAGCACTCCTGTAAGGAAAGCTAAGAGTGTTATGGGTTCTGGCTGGAGGAGACAGAGGTGGATCTTTTCAAAGTATATAAACACCTGAAGCAAGTGTGTAAAGAGGACAGAGCTATGCTCACTCCACTGACAAGACACCTGCAACAGGCACAAACTGAAACACAGAAGGTTCTGTCTGAACATGAGGGAACACTTTTTAATTGTTAGGGTAACTGAGTACCAGGCCAGGTGGTCTGGAGGGTCTGTGGGATACCCCCTTCGGCAATATTCAAAAACCATCCATATGTTTGGTCCTGGGCAACCTTGTTCTAAGTGACCCTGTTTGATCAAGGGGTTGGAGCAAATGAACTCTAGATATATCTTCCAACTTCAGCCGTGCTGTTATTCTCTGTTTCTGTGAAACCACACCTAGGAGCTCTGCAGCACCTTTCTCCCTGCCAGCAAACATTGCTGCTTTCCCAAAGCCAGTTACAGATGGGAGGACCTCCCTATGAATATCAACAATACTGATCTGCTTTATCTTAAATAGCAATTTTTTGTTAATCCACACTATTTTCATTGAAACATTTAAAGGAGTGCATGTAAGAGCTTTTGAAGAGGTTGACAGGAAAAGGGGGGAGAGAGGGAGGATGGTGGCCAGCAGCCAGGGCTAGGCTTGGTCCAGTTACCTCTTACCTCTGTAACCACTGCAGTTGCACTAGGAAGGCAGAAAAGGGCTCAGTGCCTTCACCTCTGAGCTGCTGTGTTAATCAAGTTCTGGGAAATGGAAGCCAGAAGAACAAGATAGCCAACAAAATACTGGAAAATTCAAGAACTCTCTGAACAAGCTAAAGGAAACAAACTTCAAGACAGTAAATTGTAATGACAGCATTTACTCCTGAATTAAAACATTTGGGGATGAAACAGGTCAAATAAATCTGCCTTTGGCTTCCTTACTGCAAAAGATGTGTTGAAATGTTCAGGAGTGAAGGTACAGGCAGGCTGCTTATGTAATCACACAGATTACATGAAGTTAGAAAGCAAATACACGTATTTCAGGAGGAAATATGTTTTCTTCGAGGAAAAGAGACATATATCATAACTGAGACACTTCATACTGGATGAACACCAAGATAAAATTTGTGTGGGATCGAGGTAAACTTTTAATGATAATGGAAACAATATAACCTTTTTAAGATGGAATAAGAAATACCATAGACTATTGGATCTGGTAACTGTTGCATAGGTCTTCTGTTTTATTTGTTCTGCTCTCAAGTTTTGACAGGGTACATGTTTGAATAAGTTATGTTTGCATTGAGAAAAATAATACCTACTTTTTGTGTCTGATCTACTCTTACAGAGGTTTTTATTCTTCACTATTTACATATTTATATATTTTAATAATATATATTAAATAATAATATATTTATATATTTTAAAAGACAGTTCAGAGAATATTAATCCTAAAGCAGGATT
>VYXF01011906.1:947968-970259 GCA_013397295.1 Polioptila caerulea
GAAAAAAAAAGAAGGCAAGACAGGACTTGTAACAGAAATCAAAAACAAAGCACATTATTTTTTCTGTGTATGATTTACTTTGTAGTCACTAAAGGTCATTGTGACCTGTAGACTACCTGCTGTTTTCATTCCAGTTTCTAATGGGAAAAAAATATTGGAGAAGTCAATATTAAAAGAAATCTCAATAATAATTTGTGTCTAGAGAAAGGCTGGAAAATGGGCTGAAAAAAAGATGAGATTTTTTTTCTTTTGGACAGATACAAAACATCCCAGACAGGGAAAAGGGCCCTTTCCCTCTGCTGTGCCTTCTTGGCACATAAAGCAGGAGTCAGCACCTTTGAACACTCATAAATGCGCCAGGAATGACATTTAAATATATTTAAATGTGGCCTGCTGTGTACGTTTCTAGTCTAGTGTTGTAGAGAACATGGAATGAAGAAATTCATGGCTTTGTCTTGTTATTTTTATATGTACTGTGGTAGAGCCCAGGGTAGTTATGCCTTGGCAGTGGGTGCAGAGTGATGCCTCTGAGAATGAAACAGTTACAACTTCACAAATGATGAAGATAAAATAATAGAGTGTCTCTAATGGTATTAGTTGCAGTGAATGTCACAGGAGGATCCTCCGTGCAGAGCTAATTTTCTTTTGTTGTTAAACGAGTCTCAGTGTTAGTTATTGTTAAACTGTGGGAATTGACACGGGCTGCTGGCAAAACAGCCTGCACTTTCTGCATGGCCGTGTTGCCCCTTTCTATAAGCCTGTTACCTCACCTATTTTTGCTGTGTTCTGCCATTTGAAAGCCTCAAAAGATGTTAGCTCACTATTAATGAGCTTTTGATTGTAAGGCTGTAGATATGAAACGAGGATGTTGTCACAGAGGTGATAAATGTTAACCACAGTCCAAATTAATATTTTAATTCTTCTTCAGAAGAAGTGTGCCTTATGCTTTCAAAGAAAACTTCATCTTTTCTAAGTATTTCTATTATTCCTGGTCAGGCCAGGAATTCTTCAACGGGGAACACTGTGCTCGCTTCATAAAGCCAAAAGACCAGTCATTTCAAAGAGTATCTTCTAGGGCCCTTGACTATACAGTGGAGAAAAGAGATACTGTTCAGCAAAGCCACAATTCCTCTTCCTAAGTGTCTGTATTTACTGGTCACTTCCACTGCCAGTGAATTCAGAGGAAGGAGAGTGTACAGCAGGGTCCGAAATGTTCATTTTGAAAGAAATTAAGTATTGACTAAATAGGAATTTATCCACTGTATTGTGGAATTTATCCTCTATAATGGTCCTAATATTTATTTAAGCTAATAGTTTCATTGCAAATACTGAAACCTGTTATTTGAGCTCTACAGTTGAGCACTACTTCCTGTGTCACCAGGCAGATCTTCTGCCTCCTTTTTTCTGTGCTGAACATAGGCTGTGTACCGCAGGATAATTTTTGCCACTCTATTTCTACACTTCTCTCAATGCTGTCCAATTAGCCTGCACTTACTTCCTATGAAGCTGCCCACTGTATGATCTAGGTACTGCTAAGTGTTGGAGTCCATGGTTAGTTTTGCTTTTGCAGTAAATTACAGGACAGACTCAAAAATGTAGTAAGATAAAAATACAGGTAGAATTAGAGCACTCTCCTCTTCTCACTTTCTTTGTAATTGTCTACGTAAGAAAAATCCAAATGTCTCAATTTCATTTAATTTCCATGCCAAGTCAAGGCCCTTAGTATTGCTGTTCTACACAGAATAGGAGTCCATTAATCTCTAAATTGATGAGTCCCCGACTTCACCACTCTGCCATCATGAGGCAGAGAAGGTTGAAAATTGTCTGGAATAATTTCAACATCTGGTTCTGCATTGATAATGAAGCTGAAATCATAGACTTCTGAGTTTACAGGCAAGAGGGTGAGGATAAAAACATTTTTCTCGGTGTAAAGATTGTCTGGATGTATTTTGGAGCTTAGAGAAAAGAGAAGCCTATTCTTTACTGCAGCATCAATAACTTGCTGCTGGTAGTAACTGGGAGAGCAGTTTGGTTGATGTTTCTCACTCTTAGGAGATAGAGAGGGATTTCTTCTTTACCAGAGGGGCAAGGGGTGTGAGGTTTTTAATTTTCCTAGGAATAGGCTGTTTGCTAGGATCACAAGGATCTTGGGAGATTGCTCTTTCTCTGCAGGCCTCTGCCTGAGGCATGCAGCATTTCAGAAAGTGTTTAAAGAAATCCTTTTGCTGAGTACAGACTTACATCTGTTATAGAGATATGTAACAATTCTACTAGAGAGACTGAAGAGAGGATTTCATTAGTCCTCTGGGCTCTATGGGAAAATAATTGTGCAGTGTAGTGTAACCTTACACTTGCTACACTGCCTTTTTCTTTAAAGAAGACCTCCTGAGTTGCCACAAGACTGTGTGGTAAAAGTGAGAAATTATTAAAAGATAGGTATGTTTAGGGAGAGTACTAAAACTGTGTGGGAATTCTTGTCCTTTCCTGAGCATCTTTTCATAAAGAAAAAGAGTTGTACTTTTTAGCCTTTGTACCTAGCTTAATTAGTTTTGTCCAGTCCATTCAAATTGTTGGATTTCCAATAGGCAGAGGTTGATTCCATCAGCCAGTATTTGTTACAATTAGCACAGAACTGACAGAATTGTGTGCTTACTGTATAAAACCCAACTCATGGCTTTAGCATTAGACAACTACCCAAATGAGGGCAGGGGTCTATCCTTACTATGCTTCCAAGGTGTAATAACGTCTGAGTTTATTCATGTATTTACAATTGCCTTGATCATCTACTTTAACAGAAAGATCTGCAGCAGGAGGAAATACAATCCAAAACACACTGTGAGTAGCTGTTTGTGGTTATGTCACATCATCATCTCCAACTCTAAAAGCCACTCAGAGGATCTGAAAGAAACCTAATTTTAAAACATATGGACCTTTGACCACACAGCTCTAGCAGCTCACTCGATCATAACACGAGAACGACCCTACCTTGGCTCATCAGCATATCTGTCCTCTCCTGCTGCCCATGACACTCCCATCCCAGCTGAGAGGACAATACCTGACTCAGAGATTTATTGGTAATACAGAGAAGTCAATCTGGCTGGGACCAGGTTTCAGCTACAGAGTAGCCTGTCTCTACCTCTAGGCTGCTTGCCAAGTTACAAAGGTTACACCCCTATTCTGCCAAGCTGTGAAACCACAGCCTTTGTATACTCAAAAAAATCAAATGCAGGAGGAGTATGTAAATACAGATTTGTGCATTGATGTTGCTTTTGATCCTGTCTTCCCAGGAAGTGAAATGAGTATCCAAGGACTCATGAAAGGGTGGATCCAGTGACCTATCCAGAACAGACAGCGGGACTTGGGAGCATGAACATTTTACCACAAGTACCAATCATTGCATGATTTCCACTCTTGGCCATATAAAGTTAACCACATATACTCTATCTGCTGTGAGGAAATATCTTATTTTCCTTTGTGTCCTGCAGCAGCCCCAGCACATAGGAGTGGTAAGAGAATTACAACTTTGGTGCTGCTGCAACATTTTCCCCCAGCACAGGTGTATATTGTACACAAAGAAAAAAGGCTGTGTCTACAACAATCAGACATTTCCAGAGACTGGCAGAGTGAGAGAGGCAACATACTTGCAGGATGTGCTGGTGGCTCCATCCAGATGATACAGAGGAGGTGGCATAACTCTGGCACCCTGAATCTTTTACATCCTTCCAAGGACCATAAGAATATCCTTGCCTTCTCCCTTGCTGTGACTCCAGGCCCACAGTCCCACTGTTCATGTCCCATACCAATCCCACCTTCCCCTCCTGAACTGTTCAGCACCTCCTTGTGCCCTGGTAGCTGTTCTGGTGATAATGCTTCTGCCTGGGGGCTGCCCAGCTCACTAGTCACTGAGGATCATCCATGGCTCAGCCTCGATCAGTTATCTTGGTTTATTTTTCCTTCAGTCAAATACTTCTGCCATGAGCGTTAGTGTAACATTAACAACATTTCTATTTCCATTCAATTCTGTGTTGTGAACTGCATTTCGCTGGTAGGTATTTGCTTTTGCAATCGCAGTGATGAAATACATTTACTGGTTGTAGCAGTTACAGGACTTCTAAATAAATATCTGTCTTTGTTTAATTTCAGTAAATCGGGACATTTCACTAGCATTATAATAATAGGGATTTGGGGAATACTTTGTGTCTGCAAAATGATTATTGAAGCAATTTTTTCTTGCATCATCATAAAAACCCCTTCAATTTGGGCTGTTCCCAGAAGATAAGGGACTAATTTTTTCAGAGTAGATGATAGTAATTTTAGTTTTAAATTTTTTTTCCCTAGATTTTGCTCTGAGCTTTGTATCTGTTTTGGTTTTGCAACTTTGGTGTGCAAAAATATGTAATTGCAGTTTTCTGCTCAACGTAAATGGTACTATTGAGAGTAGTTAGCTGTCCTAATCTCCTGGTTAGCTTCCATCTTCCAAAGAAACCAACGCTGTTGGTGTGATCAATATCAACTTACCACTCCCTAGAAAAACATACAGATTTTGTATACACTGTAAATGACTCTGGCTTTGGTAATGTTGCTACATTTTCTTCCAGTTTGATTTTAATTTTTGCATATTTCCAGACAGTAGGCTGATGCTTTATACCTTATCAGATGAATGGAAATGAATACGTATAACTGAGAGGTCAATTTAGGAAGATATGAAAGGAACTGTAAACTGGTGAAAGCATAGGTAACATTTGCTCAGTATTTTCTCTTTAAAATACATTGCCCTCTGTGTTTGTGCTTCTGGCTGTGGTGGTATGAAGGGTTTTGGTTTTATTCCATCATTTGGTGCAGTCTTTTCTTTATTTTTCATATTACAAAATAATATATTTACATTATTTTGAAATAATTTCAAATTAAATTGGTAATGTAGAAAAGTTATGCAGCTGTGAAATGTTGTCTGGCAGTGCTGACCATTTTCATAGAGTGAGGCATTTCATTGATTTCATACATCTGAAATCCAGGGATTAGTTACTGAGAAATTATTTCCCCACTGCTCCTACTTTGATGGAAGGGATCTATTGTTTTTGGGGCATGCCTAAACACATGGGATGTTGTTTCTGGAAGAACTCTATCATTCAAATGAGATGATATGAAAGGCAGAGTGTGTAAACTACAGCTGTGGAGAAACAGATTGTAGCTAATGGATCCAGATTTTGCCAGGAGTCATCTGGATAACTTGACTTTGTGTTGAGCTGCTGCAAACAACAATAAAAACAAACTCCTTTACATGTATGCTTGATTTGGAGTGCTTCATAAATCAGCCTATGGAAACTTCTCAAAAGCAAACTCTTCTCAAAAGCAGCTAAACGAATTACGTAACTTTTTTCAAGACTACTATGATTCATAACTGTACAGAATATGGGCTTTATTATGTTTCTTTTATGTATAGGTATCTACCAGTGAAATCTGAAAGGGCTATTCTGTGAGAAAAGTCCTCAGGACCCTGCCTAAAAAGTTGCACGTGTTAGGTTTGCAAATGGTGTGTATTAATAGGAACATTCAATTCGTTTTATTCCTCATCCTTCAATAACAGGAAGGAAACAACATGGTCCAAACCTAAGGACAGTATCCAGGCAGGCCAGCAGCCCGATATTGCGCCACACACAGAATTCCCAGTGAGGTCAATGGCAGTGCCCTGAGCAGCGTCTCCCTTGGACTGAGCCTGGCTCTGTGTGCGTGTAGATGTGCGCGCACGTCTGCGTGTGAGCGTGTGTGCCTCCGTGTGTGAGTGAGTGTGTGTGTGTGTTGAGTANTTTGTTGTCATGCTATCTTACAAGGAAGCTAGCTTCACCCACACAGAGTTGAAAGCACATACCACTCTGTTACAGCATATAAACACTGTTATCACGCTAGTTGCAGAAAGAGCACTGTCACTGGGACATTTTATAGGCATAGGCTTTTATACTATTCAGCAAGCTATTGAAAATTAAAATGTAATTAGTGTAGCAAAACAATAGTTTGCATCTTTTAATTACTGCTCCATTTTTTTGACAGAATGTTTTAATTATTGTTTTTTCTTCTGTTCTGTTTTTATTGATTTGGTGCCAGTTCAATTGTGTTACCAAGACCTCCCAGTACTCAATGAATTTACCTCAGGGGATTCTGCCTTCTTCATTGTTTTAAAGTAAAACAGATCTCCAACTACCTACAAAACAAAATTAGAAGGGGAGGAGAAAAAAAAGAAAAGGCAGAAAGAACAGAAGAATGAAAGAGGAGCGGGAAGGGAAGGAGGGAGGGCAGGAGGGTGGAAGGAAGGACAGGAGAGAAGGAAGGAAGGAAGGAAGGAAGAAAGAAAGAAAGTAAGGAAGAAAGAAAGAAAGAAAAAGAAAGAAAGAAAGAAAGAAAGAAAGAAAGAAAGAAAGAAAGAAAGAAAGAAAGAAAGAAAGAAAGAAAGAAAGAAAGAAAGAAAGAAAGAAAGAGAAAGAAAGAAAGAAAGAGAAAGAAAGAAAGAAAAAGAAAGAAAGAAAAAAAGAAAGAGAAAAGAGGAAGAAAATGAGAAAAAAGTGAAAGGGAGGGAAAAAAGAGAAGGAAAGAAAAGAGAAAAAACCAATCTTCTTGTATTATATGCCTGATTTTTATTTCTAGGTGTGCTAGTATAAAACTGTTATTTAGTTATATTATCAGATTTGTTGTCAATTACTTCAGTTAAAAATGTTGTTCTGAGGTTTTTTTAAAAGTAGCAGGAAAACTCAATTCTCAAAGAAATTATATTGATCAAAAATGTTAAAATCACAGTAGAAAACATCAAGATACCCCCTGCTTTGATAATTTCTCAATATAGTTCCTTAGAGAAAAAAATACATGTCCTGAGATACTAGGTTATGGTTGTACTGTTATTCTCTGTGGGTGTGCATGCACTCAATTTATTGCAGCCTTTCAGCTGTCAGAAAAGTGCAAAGTAAGTGGGAAATGACACAGAACACTGATTTAGAACACTTTCATCTCTATATGGTCTGTTTTTGTTAGTGATCAAGAGAGAGGAAAGTAGTGGTTAGGCACTATCTGTACTACAAAGCAAACCCTGCAGAGGCTATACAGCACATGGTCTTTTGAGTGACTGGATACCTCTAACTGGAAACAAACAAACACACAAAGAACTGTATTTGTTTGAGATACTTTATTAGCTCCTTTGCAGCCATTTTGTACATAACAGGATGCAAACCATTCCAATTTCCACTGTGCTTTATCCTGAAGTATTTTCACCCAAGGGTTAGTCGCCACACATTTTGTATTACTTTTGAATTATTTAATATTTGTAAAATCTAAGAAGTCTTACTTACTACTTGCATATTTCAGCCCTTATGAGGCAAGACATTATTTATTTACTATGCTGTTATTTGATTTCTTAATAAACAGCTCACAGAGGCAAACAAGAAATCCAAACCCAAGAAGACCAACATTGCATTTTCAATAGCAAGATCCCTTGGGAGCCAGGCTCTGGGATTTTCATAGCAGAAAAATGTGGTCATACCACTCAGAGGCATTGTCAGTGTCTGGAAGGGATAGGAGGTGGTAGACATAAGTCCAAACAAGGAGGAACTAATGGAGAATCTGATAAAGTTAGGAGAATTAACACTCTATCTCTCCTGGAGATTCACAGTTTTGTGTTCCCTTCATTTGATAAAATGAAGGGAATTCTGGTTGTCTTTTCTCAAGCAGGATGGCCTCCAGTTGCCTCTCTCAAAGTAAGCAAGTAAGATCCACTTTGCAACTTGGACTCTTTCAGGTAAGAGAAGACATGAGTCTTGCTGTTTGCTGCTACTCCTCATCACTGTCAGTCACTCCTGGGTGCAGGGTTTAGTACTGGACCTGTCTTTATTTACAATGGTGTGAAATATTACCTTCAATCAGTTTGACAAGCACATTTCTTCTCAATTTCAGCCTTCAAACATACAAATATAGGCAGCAAGTACCACACAAATCTTTAAAATTGGGCAGTGGGCAGGACCCACTGCTTTGATTTTTCTTTAATGTTGAATTGCAGCAGCGTTTGCATTATTTTCCCTCTTCAGCATTATCACTTGTTGGGGTTTTACCTGCTTTGTTTCTTCTTGCTGGGAAGGTGGAACTGCCACGTCACAGGGATGAATCAGCCCTGTCGATGTCATGGTCCTATCACAACAGGCAGCCACCAACTCATGGCATTAGCCCTGATGATACTGTGGCCATCTCACATCAGATGGAATGTTGGTGGCTGGTGACACATCCAGCCCTTGGTGTGAGCTGGGGAAACCCTGGGCAGAGGAGCAGAGGTTGTAACTTGGGAAGAGAGGTGTGTGCTGCCACTGACACCCACAGTCCTGGAGAGGCACACGACTACAACCCTTTCCTCTGCTTCCTTTGCTGCTCAGTGGGTAAGTGTAGCAACTTTCTGGAAGGACATTGACCAAAGGATAAGGAAACATACTGCTGATTTTCAAGGTGTTTGTTCTTTTAGAGATTGTAATCAAAATTTATTAATATCCGCTGTTCAACCCTGAAGATATATTTACACTTCTTTGCCATGCATTAAATATTGACGTTTAAATTTAGAGCCTGCTACTGCATGTTCATCCGGAGTGAATATTTTTCTGATGAACTCTGTACACCTCACTTTAGACATTTGTAATACAGAGGTCTACATCTGAGGCCAGGCTCTCTTTATAGTCAGTGGAAAGAAATACTCACAGGAGATGATTCATCTGACCTAATTTAGATATCTAAGTGAGGATGAGATTAACCTTGCCCCAGAAGTATCTATTTACTCTTCATTGTCTGTGGAGAACTTACCACACTGCAAGTATCTGAAGTTGAATGCAGTGAATCCTCCTCTTCATGCAAAAACCAATTATCCTGAGAAATCCCATGCTACTATCTGCCTTTGCTTCCAACCAACACTGCAAGCTTATAGCCACTGTTAATCTCAAAAGTTGTACATTAACATCCTGAATTTCTATTCATGCATGAAGCCTGGCACTCATCTTTCCTGAAGACTTGAGCTGTGGATATGGATCTCCATTGCAGAGAGCTTTTGGAAAGTAGGAAGAGAGATCAGCTCCTCTGCTGCTGGCACAACTTTATAGCTCAGTCATGTGTGTGCACATGACATTTGGATCTACATGTTACCCCTCCACATGCCATGAGGCCATACTCATAAGGTTGTCTCTCAATTAAATTCATAGCTTGATGTCACCTTAGCATTAGCATGCTGCTTATGCCACCCTTCTATGCAGAGTACTTGCATTTTATACCCCTTGCCTCACTCCACAGGGACCATGCATTCCCTCAGGAGCCAGAGCAGGTATATTTGTTGTCATATTTCTGAAGAGTATGAAGTCTGTACACATACAATCCCTGCACAAGATGGTTTGTACACTGAGAAGTCAGAGAAGGTGGAGTAAAAGAAGTGAAAACGTGCCAGTGTTTCAGTATTAACTTTCAAGTGAGAGAAGGGTAAAACTGGAATGTGAGAGGAAAACATAAGAAGGAAATGTGATTAGAAATAATGCATTAGTTGTTATTTTTTCATGTGAGATGCACTCATGCTCAGCAGAGTAAAAGCCAATATTAAGCCTCACAATACTATGTTTGTTTTCATATCATTATCATGACAGCCTAAGTCGCTCCCTCCAATAAAGTGTGGTGTTTTTGGCTGGATGTTTGCTCAGACAGCTCAGTTCAGCTCTGATGTTTATTTACATGCACACTGTTGTGAAATTGTTACACTGTGAGCAGAGGTGCTGAAGAAACTGTGGGACATTATTTTGCCAAATGTTATTGTCATAAGTAGGTCCCAACTCTGTGGGCTCCTCAGGCTGGGCAGACCCCTGCACTGGAGCAAAACACGATGCCGGCTGGAAGTCTTACACAAGTGGCACAGCAAGGATGAACTTACAGTTCTGATTGTGATTTCACAAATGTTTGTTTGTTGCTCTCTGTCCCAGAGAGCTGTGTTTAGCAATTCATGGAACAGCACACCAGGACTTCAACAAGATAGTGTGATAGTGGCTGGGGTTATTTTTTGAGAAACAGAAGCTGTGATGTAGGACACTCCTCTTTTGCCAGAAACTTCAACATAATTGTGTTTCCTCTTAAAAATGCTAGTCTGGCAGCATCCCTTGCCTTGCCAGCAGCAGGTAAGGCTCTACTTGCTTTGGAAGGATGGAGATTGTATTGTATTTCTTCCCCTGTCCTGCACAGTGTTCCCAGGGCAGATTGTGTCAGCAGCCTCTCAAGACAGTAAAACTTTTAGTAAATAGCTCCTAGAGATGGAGGGAAAGAGCTGCAGCTCTGGAATGATTGTTTTAGGCTATCTGCTGACTCAGAAAGGCATATCTACATCTACACCATAGCCTGTTCACATCTCTAAAGTGTTTTATTGAGAAGTAAAAGGTAGAAAAGCGCTCAAACACAAACATGAGCCTGATGTAATCAGATGTTTCCAAAGCTTGAGACCTGAACAAGAGCAGCTTGCTTAAATTCAGAACCAGATTCCTCTTCACATAAAATCAATCATGTCCTTTATATTACATTATTACATTAAAATTTACATGTTTTCATGTATGTATATCTGAGGCCTCCTGCATCTTTTCCCCTGTCTCCACCTATTCTTATGCCTCTAGTCCTTGATATTTATTACAGAGTTAATGTCTGATGTTTGATTAATACTGGAATAAACTAAAATGGGATTTGTACGATACTATTCTTGCCATGTGTGATTTTTCTTCCTCCAAATTTACAAAGGCCAGACCAGGATTAAAAGACTTAGCTTCGCATTCCCATATGCAGTGCAAAACTTTCCACCCAAATTAGCTGGCAACTCCTCTTTGGATATCATGAACACAAAACCACGTTTTAAAAGATGAACCATCTCTGCACAGCTCAGGTGAGGAGTAGCAACTTGGTAGCAGCACAGATAGAACTCAAGCCCATTTCATTTACTGGAAGCACAAAAGACGAACTCCCACCGGGCAGAGCTGTCTACTTTTGGACAAAGAAGCAACTTGTTTTCAATTCTCCTTGTATTTGCTACTTGGACTCTGTCATGACGTTCAAATAGATATCAAATACTTGGGTTTGATAGGAAGGACACAAAAAGCAGTAACATGCAAGTACCACCAAGCTTCTCTTAGAACTGAACAGTGATGTGGAACAAAATCTGCTGTTCTGGGCTGTGCAGTCACACAAAATTGGTGAACACATTATTACACTGTTGTTAGTAAGTTAACAAGAGTTCTGGATGTACACGTGGCATTTCCTCTCCTCACTACCAAGCTATCTTATGGCTCTTCCACAGCTGTCTTACTCTAAGGACTGTATTACTGTCCCTTGTTTTCATGACTCCCACTGCTGTAAGCTCTGAGGAACCTACCCTTGAGGAACTGAGACCCACAACAATGGAGTCGAGATGCTACTTGAGGTGTGATCCACACCCTCAGGCACCCAACACGAGCCAGGCAAGGATGCTTTACAGCGAGTTTGAAACCCACCTGCAAACCAAGCAGGGAGCACCTGAGAGCTGCCCCTTAGGAAGCATTTGGGCACAGGATGGGTCTGTAACTCTATCCTGACATCCTGCAAAAGAGAGGCCTCAAGCTGACAAAGTAACTTGTAAAATTTGCTCTAAAACAGAAGCCCTGGGCTCCTGAGTTTCTTTAAAGTGTGGACTATCTTCAGGGCAGATGGGTGGGCTGAGCTGAACGAGGAATCATCCCCAAGGGCTGGAGAGCCTTGCAGCACCTCCGTGCCACCTGGTGCTGGAGGGGTCCCAGGAGGGTGGAGCCTGCTCTGGAGCCCAGCTTTATTTCATTGTATTTGCATGTGGCACTCATTTAAATCTTTGATTGAAACAATCAGCTTGTCCAGGGCCGAGCTGTGATCCTCTGCCTCCACAAACAGCCCCAGTACATCAAAGGAATGGATGACATGAGTCAATTGCTCGTGGGCCCAAAATCTTACAGAGCTGATTGCTCCTTTCCTCCTGCCCTTCTCTCACATGGAGAAGGCAGAAACTCAGGCATGAACCCAGCTGCAGGAGGCAGGGAGGGGAGGTCTGGTGTTAGTGCCTGGTGAGAGAGCAGCCATCTCCCACGGGTGACAGTCCAGCCTCAGTACTTCCCTTCCTCTCCCCAAAGGTGCACAGAGAGGCTCAGCACCGCCCAAGCCCAGAGGGACAGGAATGCCACAGGCCCATTTCCCCTGAGGCTCTCTATGTTGCTCTCTAAAGGGCCTTCGACTCTCTGACAGCTGAAATGCCAGTGCCCCAGGATGTGCTTCACCATCCCTAATCCTTATGGAGTGCCCAAACCTGAGCCTCATCCCATACAGGTGCACCTCTGCTTTTCCATCAAGTCAGCCAGAGCCCATGCTCTACGTTTATGCTTTTTTATGTTGGTTTTCTCCATCTGCAGGAATGTGGATAACGCCAGGTCTGACGCAAGACCCACCGATAAAAAATTGAGCCATCAAAACACGTGACCACAGTTAGGCTGGAGCCCTAAGGCAGTATTTGCTGTACAGCTGAACTGCAGCCTCAGCCAAACCTTGTCAGCCCAAACTGCCTCCACATTCAGCAGAGACACATGCATTTCTGGAAAGCTGTTTTCATCCTAGAGGATATCTGAGAATGGTATCCCAAACCATCTCCTGAAATTGCTGCTATTGATGGAGCCTCAGGTGGTTAGCTTAGCCTGGGACAAGCAGCTTGCAGACAGCAGAAGCCAGCTGAAGCAGCATCCCCTGGAATATTAAACAAATATGTCACACTGCTGGGGTTCTTTATACCTGGCTTGATGGATTTATTCTTCCTTGTTACCAGATTCTTGGAGAAGCACTGAAGACAATATCCAAACCGAGTACATCAGCATGCACTGCTAATTTCTGATATGGAAAATGATGATCTATTTGGACACACTTTAGTCTTCCATTATGGGTGGGATTCGTAAAGACTGCATCCAGAGTGAATTATGAGGAAAAAAGACTTTCTCATTATCCTTTTTTGGAGCAGTTTGTATAAAGTATTCTGTTCATGAGCAAATTAGGTAGCCACAGTTCCGCTGTATTCTGAACATCTTCTGCATTCAGTACCACAAATGAAATGTATGAGTACAGGTTGTACTTCCCATCTCCAATACAAAAGTTGGGGGTGTTGTTTTTTTTTTCCTTCTGGGGAGCACACGACAGAAATTGATTGTAATTAAGGAGAGAGTAATTGGCAGCAGCCCCAAGTCTTCCTTGGATCCATTTTCAATAGCTTGAAGCTTGTCAAAATCTGTTTTCAACTTACAGGATGATCTGAGAGCTTCAAATGCCTCCTTTGCCATCTGTCCTGTGGATTTTAATATTTGCTTTTTGTTTTTTATTTTTTTTTTTATTATTTGAGTGCAGTAGGGTGCCAGCATCAAGAGAGCTTGCCTCCTTTTGCTGAGTTGCGGGGCAGGAATTTGGGTGGGTGAGTTCTGAGGAGACATTGTTTAGCCTTACAGATTTTAAACTCAGTCTTCCTTAGATCTTTACTTTTCCCTTCATGTGTTTCCATTCACACCTGAATCATACATTATACTGGCAAGCTGGGAAGATCCCTCTTTTCTTCAAGGTAACCACATATTTCTGAAGTAAATTATAGGTGTGGAGATTATAGAAATTTGTCGTCTAGGCACACACCCTGGCTCCTTTCCTTTTCCAAAGCATGTAATAATAAAATGTTTTTCCTTTTTTCCTCCACAGCTAATGTATGCTTAATATGGGAACAGTTGTTTTTTTGTGTTGATGGAACATTAAAGCAGGCTATGTAACAAGGGAGGAAGTCTAAGTGGCATTTTACTTTTAAACACAGCTTTGAAAATAAGTGGCAAATCAGTGATCATGCTGCATTGGTGTAATCTCCTTTGTGTTTTTTTGCTGGACTGTCAGCTTAGACATAGATTAAGCATGGATAAAAGTCCAGAAGTCCCTTTTGAATTTTGGGCTTAAATACCAATGTTCAAGGTCACCTTTCCCACCCTGTGATGTTTTTGACCCAGGTCCTAGTTTACTCTAAGAAAGGACAAATTAGCCATTGCCATGGTATTTTGACCGAGAGCAATAGCAAAGATAGCTGAGTAAGCTGCTTTTATGATGCTGAAACCATGAAACACACTCTACCACTCAAACACATTAGGATTCTGGTAGAAATGAAGGATGAAAACATTATACCTTGTTGGGAGATATTAATGTTCGTGGCTATCATTCTCTTATACTCCCCAGAAATGTTATGCATGAACCCACTAATTCAAGTACATTGCAAAGCACAGAAGATGAAGCACCTATTGAAGATGTTTCCAGAGGAGGAGGAGAGCTGTAGGACTGTCAGATAATGGGAAACTGGGTTGTAGTGGCAGAAGTACTTTGATTTTGAGAAAACATGCTGTTTGCAACCAAGTCTTGCTCAAAGTCACTTGCAAGCAACAGCAGAAAGAATTTGTCTGGCAGATCTCTCATTCCTTTTTGTCAGATCTGACCTTGGTAGATAATATTACATAAAGGATGAGGACCAGAGCAATGTGAGAGACAAAGTGGGAGACTAAGGAGGAACCTTGCCACAGACAGTTTCAGAGGAAAAGTTTTGTTTCATTTTATTTTTCATAGGAGTATGAAAATATTAAAAAATGGGGGAAAGGGAAATTGAAAAGGGAAAGCAAGCCTCAGACACAGAAAACCACATTTTAAAAATAATTTTTTTAGATCAAATTTACTGGGCGAAGGAAGAAATTCAGGTGCAGCTTTATTTGAGGAAACATGTTGTCTCTAGAAGTAAAAGAAACACCATGTTTCTCAAAGAAAAAAGATAAACACATGTTTTGTTGGAGGAACGTGGTAGAAAATGGTGAATGAACATAGATTTTTTTTTTTAAAGGGGCAGGAACAAAAAGGGCAGAGACAAAATAAATCTGGAACCAGGACATTTGTGAAGAGAAGCTCTGCTATGCCATGAGTCTGGTGCTGAAAATCATGTATGTATGCCACATCCTCTGTACCTGTGTTTTTGGAAACTGTAATACTTGGGAACATACAAACTCTCAACAACATTTAGCAGGAGCTTTGCTGGCAAATTAGTCCCCAGCCTTTCTTACAACAAAATTAAATGGGATATTTGAAGGCTAGAGGTAAAAGGGCATACAGCATAAGGCACACTTCAGCTCTTTTCTTCAGAAAATAATTATTTGAAATCCTTTATTCCAGAAAATGAACCCTTCATATCCTTCCTTTGGAGCATCTGTGATGACCTAGATGCATTTGCTAATTGCTATATAATGGACTAAATGTGTTTATTAAGTTAAGTTAGTTTAACGGGGGGAAATAAAGGTTATTAAAGTTTGTTGTAGCCAGGAATGAAAATTGCTGGTTTTCCCCCACTCCTCTCTCTACAGTGATAAATTCCAGAGTACACATCTCAGTTCCCTCCAGCCTGAGCCATCTACAGATGCATGTTTTCTTTCTATAACCAGCTGTAGCTAATTGCATCAGTGTCGCCTCTACTGCTGCACATGAAAAAGAAACCTGTAATTTATTGCAACAGACCATACTATTCCTGCTGTACATCTTGCTTGTTCTGTCATTCCAGTGAACGGATTTCTCTCGGTTAATTGGCAGTTCAGAAGTGGAAAACAACCTTGCTTGGAAGAAAGCTTTCAAAACCTCCTCCATATGTTCTAGCCAGATATTGATAAAAGAACAAACAGAAAACATATTGTTTATCTGTAGGGCCATGATTTCCCCATCAGCCAAAGAAATAGTGAGGCAAATGCATGCCTCATGTATCTTTGCTGTAGCCAACACAAGTACAGCACTCATGACAACAACCCATTCATTTTATTACTGCTCCAATGGTAACATGGTGACTTGAATAACATGTGCAGGTGAGGTGGTGCAAATTACTGTCAAAATCAGTGGAGCTGTGCCAGTTTATACCAGCAACAGATCTGCTCCAGTCTCTGCCCCGGGGAATTTATGAATCATAATGTAACTCTAAGTAGATCTAGTGGCTGTAAAATTCAATCCTGTCTTTAATAGCAGTGAGGCAGGAGAAGGCGAAAGGTGAGTCCTAACCTACTTTTGAAAAGGTCATGTCAAGGGCATAGAGAAAGGCCTTTTAATTGTTCTTACAACTCTGGGGAAGTGAGACTGTAATGAAAGGCAGTAAAATCTTAATGATAACTGCATTACTTGAGTTAAGAATTAAATATAGGAGTGAGGAATTAAATATAATTTTGCCTAAACCTGTGTTTTAACAATATGAAGGCTTCAAGGACTACACTGGTGCAAAGAGCTGCCTTCCCCTACCTCCATAATCAGCACCATCAAAATCTAGGTACTAACATTCATGTAACCAGGTGTAGGGCTATGTTGTGAGCTGGACTGAGGAACAGCTCAAGGTAAAAAAAAAAAAAAAGCCAGAAATAATATAAACTAATTAAGAAGCTCCCAGTATGCACACTTAAGCAGAGGTTAGCGTTTGCAAAATGGCTGGCATTATATAAGAATGAAGGGCTTGGTAATCCCCAGCTATTACTATGTAGTGTTGCTATTTATTACTGAGGTTCAACCTCTTGTTTGCATCTCGGTGCACATCAAAGAGCCTCCCTGCCCAGGCTGTGCGTTCGGGAGCTTGGCTCACAGCTCTGCCTCCTCTGCTCACCGAGGCTGCCCCAGCTCTGCCTTCCCAGGGGCCCAGACACAACTGCTCGCTCCAGCCTAGCAGGTGCAGGGGCTGAAGCCTCAAGCGTTAATTGCTCTATTACGTTAATGTGAAACTAAAAGGATGGAGAGGAAAATCACAGGCATTGTCTTTTCATTTACCCTAATTGACCAAACAACAGTAAAAGAGTGGCCTGAAGAAAGCCTCTTATAATGCATTGGCACTAGTTAGGAATTTTAAGAGGGATTTTTAAAATTCTTTGCATCCTCTTAGTAACGTAGCTTCAAAACTGCCACTGAGAGGGGTTTGTACCATTCAGGTAGGTAGTAGCAAAAGGCAGAGGTTGCAGGTGTACAACTCAACTCTAGGCAGCAGATCTGCAGCTGCCTATGAAGACCCAGCACTGTTGATGGCCACAGCTGTGGCTGAGCCATGAGGCTGTTCTCTTTTCATGTGCTGTGTCTGCTTCAAAGAGCAGAAGAAAGACAGTCTTCCTAAGAGATGGAGCAAAGTCTGTGGCTTATGTCACTGTAGCATAGAGAATTTCACTGGCCTGTGAGCCGTCCAAGTACTGCCCTGCAGACAGGTTCTTCCTTTGGACATGGGTTACCAGAGGATAGTTTTGCATTTAAATAAAGAATCCAGAAAAATATGCTCTTTGGCTTAATTACTGATTTTCTTCCATTGTATACATATTCTTTTTTCCCCTATTAATTTAGGAATAAACCCTCCAAGTTTACTGAGGCAATACCCCATTAGCTTCAACAGAAAGGGGATTTTTTTTCTCGTGTTTCTTTCCAATTAAGATTGAGAGCTGTTATTTTGGTTTCTGCAGCAAGCAGTAGATGCAGACTGCAGCTTATCACTTCACCAAGACCTATTATTCTGCCCACTCTCCAACCACATGGCTTGGTACAGGAAAAGTGGGGAGAAAGAGACTTTCTTTTCTGTCATAGTAAACATTTCAGCTGTGTGGGCCTAGAGGAAAAATGAGACATGTGTAAAACTGTCTCATGGAAGGAGGGGAAGGCAGCAACAGAGACTTGGAGCTTTGGGCTGGGAATGACATTTACAGACAGGATGTGCTTTGGAGTTTGCAGCCCTCAGTTTCAAGGTGGCCTTAGACACACAAAGTTAATCCCATCTTAAGTGATTACATCACAGCATATGCAGCCACTAATGTGATCATTAAGTAGAGTAAAAAGGCAAAAAAGAGACTACATGCTAGTAGAAACTAAGTTAGATGTTCCAATCACGTATTTTACGATGTTGTTAATGTATTTTATGCCCTGGTGCCTATCCACGCTTGCTGAATTTTTGTGGCAAGGTTTAGGTAGTGGAGGGACTACAGGACTGGCTTCTGTGGAACCTGCTGGAAGCTTCCCCTGTTACCTGAAAAATCCAAAGCCAACTGTTTCCAAAAATGGACCTACTGCTGGCCAAGGCTGATCCCATCAGCAATGCTGGGATAACAGATTTAAGAAAGGGCAAAAATGTCTGCACAACTGCAGCCAGAGAGAGGAGTGAGAATATGTGAGAGAAACAGTCCTGTAAAAGGCAAAGTCCATGAAGCAGGAGACAGAGGAGGTGCCCCAGGTGCCAGAGCAGAGCTTCCCCTGTAGCCTCTGATGTTGACCATGGTAAGGCAGGATCCCTCCCTGCAGCCCATGGGAGTCCACTCTGGAGCAGAGATCTACCCACAGTCGCTGGAGGACCCCATGCCTGAGGGACACTGTGAGCCTGTGGGGAAGCCTGTGCTGGAAAACACTCCAGGCACGACCCATGAACACATGGAGAGAGGAGCCTACACTGGAGCAGATTTGCCAGTAGGACTTGTGACCCCATTTTAGTTTTATTTCTCATTACCCCACTCTGATTTGATTGACAATAAATTAAATAAATTTTCCTCAAGTTGAGCCTGTTTTGACCATGGCAGTTGCTGGCGACTGGTCTTTACCTGCCCTTATCTCTCCTCATGAGCCTTTAGTTACGTTCTGCCTCCTCTGTGCAGCTGAGGAGGGCAGTGGTAGAGCAGCTTGGATGGACACCTGGTGTCCAGCCATGGCCAACCCACCACATCTTGTGTGTGCCACAGTTAAATAAGCACTTTTGCCATGCAGCTTTTTTTCTCCTAAGAAAATGTGAGGAGGATAACATGAGGACTATGTTTACAGTCTATAACATGGCAGAATGTCTACTTAATGCATGCTAGATTTTTTAAATAATCCCTAGGGACAGGCTGCAATTACAGCTCTTTCTTTGCAGTAACACACTGCACAGTTTGTTGGTTGACAGGTTTCTTTCTCTTAAGGAGGTTTGTAACTGGGAAGGTTGAATTCAAAGCTGCAGGTTTAACCAAACCAGAATGGGTTATAGTTATGGTTTATAGTATATGGGTCATAGTTGCTCAGGCTATGTGAGCAAAAAAAAAATAAAAAAATTAACTGGTGCAAAGTCACCAAACTACCAAGTGTTCTTGACCATTTTCAGGGTGCAGTTCCATGAATAATTTTTTTAACATTTTTTTTTCAGAAGAGGAATTTCTCACACTTTTCTCTTGCCTTACCTGTTTGTCCCTGTCCCCATGATCCTCTTGGCTGTACTTCTGTTGCCATCTGGTAATGAAAGTGCTGATGAAACTTACTTGGGGCTGATGCTGTAGGAAGAATCCTAGCAATGTGTTCTCTTGAGTTTGTGCCACATACTGGAAATACTTCTGGATAAAAAGAGCCTGAATAAGCCAAAATTCCAGTGGAGGTCCATGTTCTTACTGATAGCATCAAGATGGATGAGAGAGAAGCATGACCAATGGCAAATTTTGGGATGCTGAATTTGTTTCTACATAACCACAAAATTAACACTTTTCATTTGACCTCATCCTGGCGTTCAGCCAATTAATGTGACTGGGAAGTACACGAGTTTCTAAGGCAGTCACTCTCTCAACTGTACATTTCAGAAGACTGTTGATTCTGCTGTGTGGATGTAAGACTAGATAGGTAGAGAACAAAGAGGACAAAAGGCGGCTGGGTCCTGGATAAAGGAAAAGGATAAAGCAATGTCCTGGGCCAGCCTGGGCATGGACATCTTCTCATGTGGGGTTGTGACTGGGCTGAGTGTGTGAGGCTACATATGCCTATTTATGCCTGGTTTAAGGAGTGACTTAGCTAAAGGCAAGGCAGCTACAGTGGGCATGTGTGACAGTGAGAAGAGAGAAGCTGGTTTAGCTGCTGGAAGGAGAGGCAGGTTTGTGTTCAGTCCCAGGCTCTGACCATTTCAGTGCTTTCCTCTTCAGGCACACCATCAACCTATGCAAACTGCAGTGCTATCTTAAATTTGAGTGCACATGCAGCTTCAACCCCATCACTTCCTTTTCACAGGGGTGAGCTGGAATGAACACAAATGTGCCATGACTTGTGTAAGGATCCTCCTTACTCTGCAGTATATTCACACCAAAGAGAAACTTATGTATCTTTTATCCTTTAAGGAATTCTTTTTATGATTTGTAAACTAACTGATGTTCTGTAAAGATAGCAAAAATAATGCAAAAAGTGGCTAAAAGGTTGATGTGACCCAGGCTAAATATGGTGATGATTATGCATGGAATATAAATAACCTACGTAAAGGGTACCAGTACATAAAATGCATATTTCTCTTTAAGGAGAGATGAAGAAAATATTTACTACCTTATTAAATCAAAAGAAATATGTAATTAAAAAACAATCACTAGCTTCAGAGCTGCAATAAGTCTTTTTATTAGGTATTAATAATTTTACTAGGTATTGGATTGCTGGAGGGCTGGGATCATATGAGTTGGTAATAAACCATCTTGATACATCATGTTCCTTCAGTCTTGCCAATGTGACATTTGCTGTGCAGGCACTAGGAATGTTATACATCTGAAGTAAAGCAAGTGAAAATATCCTGTCGACCCTGAAACACTCTTACCAGCCCGAGCAAATGAATATTGAAGGCACAGTCTTTGGAAGAAAAAAAGCATTTTGATGTGTATTCATATGACAAAAATGTAGCACACAGTAAAATTGACTCCTGGTCAGAAACTAGAGAGTTATGCCTAAAACCTTCTAAATGCAAGAGAGGGGCCTGTTTTCTCTCTGGGTCAACGCAGCCACTCATTCCAGGATAATACATATCAGTGATAGCAGTGTCATGTGGCACATGAAAACTGTTGAGATTTTGTATTAAGCTCTATTTCTGACCAATAAGTGAGTCACAAAACAAAATCAGTCTGATGCTTGATCCAAACAGGTTCTGTGTAGTTCATTATTGCTGATGACTCCTGAGAAGAAAAATAACCATTAAGAATTGATCCCACCCCTCCCATTTCCCCGTTTTCTCCAACTATGAGAACAGGTCTGGACATGTGAGCCTTTCCCATTCTGGAAAAAACCGCTCTTGATTTTCAGTGGAATTATGCCCTGTGTATCCAAATCTGTTAGCAAGATGACATCAATGAATTTGAAATGTTGTTCTTATGTTAATGCTTCTCTAATTAGCAATGTTTGAAGTAGCTCTGCTAAACTAAGAACATATCCGAACCTCAAGACAAAACTCAATCCAACCCCTCTTTTGAAAAAATTCAATTACTATTATTTTCTTTGTCAACATCATCTTCCAGAGCACAGCCCACAACTCCCAAGAAAGGAGACAAATCATCTATAAGCAACTTCTGCTTTAACATAAAATAATCATATATAAGCCCTCAAAATATTTCTGCAAGTATTTTCACCTATGACTCAATAGTTTCAAGGACATTTTCAGCTTCTAAAACTTCCTTACTGATATCCAAATGCAATAAAAAATACTAAAAAGCAAATGAGTACAACAACAACTCCCATACCGCCAAATCAATTTCTTATCTGTTGGAGGACTGTAACAGAAACAGCAGCAGTGACTTAACCAAAAAACTGCAGTTCAGACTTTCCATTACAGCAGCAGTTATGGAGGTGAGAATGTCTAGAAACAGCCTCTCTTGGGCTTGCTCATACAGACATATTTACTTTCAAGCTGATGTATCTCAATATCTGTTCTGTGAATGCATATTTCCAGAAGTATACTCGTAGTCTCTTTAAGGTTAGCAACAAAACCTCACTCAGAAAGGTAGAGATGCAGAATAGACTTAGCAGCTGAGTTTTTACTGTAGTGCATGCAGCAGAAACTTACACATATGCAAAATTATAAAGCTAAGCAAATCTGCCTGGCAGAAGGGTAAGAAAGTGACAATCTGCCTGCTGTGCTGTCACGGAAAGCTGCCTTTTGATGGCAGTAGCTAAGGGTTATATGGATTATAGACAGATTGATGTACACTTTTTCTCCTGTTTGCTGTGGAATGCTAAATATTCTTCTGATAGTTCAACTTTCATAGGAGTGATATGTATTTTAGAATAATTTTGTCATGTAGACTTAATTTGCTTTCTTGCATATTTTAAGAACTGTGTGTTTATTCTCTTTGCCTCTATTGTTTTTTGCAGAGAATGTCTAGTGTTTTTTTTTTTTCCCCTTCAGAAATTTGACACAGTCGTGGCAGTATTGATTAGAGATAAAAAATAAAGCAGTGAAGTGTGTTCA
>VYXF01011906.1:971430-988037 GCA_013397295.1 Polioptila caerulea
CCTTTCCCATTCTGGAAAAAACCGCTCTTGATTTTCAGTGGAATTATGCCCTGTGTATCCAAATCTGTTAGCAAGATGACATCAATGAATTTGAAATGTTGTTCTTATGTTAATGCTTCTCTAATTAGCAATGTTTGAAGTAGCTCTGCTAAACTAAGAACATATCCGAACCTCAAGACAAAACTCAATCCAACCCCTCTTTTGAAAAAATTCAATTACTATTATTTTCTTTGTCAACATCATCTTCCAGAGCACAGCCCACAACTCCCAAGAAAGGAGACAAATCATCTATAAGCAACTTCTGCTTTAACATAAAATAATCATATATAAGCCCTCAAAATATTTCTGCAAGTATTTTCACCTATGACTCAATAGTTTCAAGGACATTTTCAGCTTCTAAAACTTCCTTACTGATATCCAAATGCAATAAAAAATACTAAAAAGCAAATGAGTACAACAACAACTCCCATACCGCCAAATCAATTTCTTATCTGTTGGAGGACTGTAACAGAAACAGCAGCAGTGACTTAACCAAAAAACTGCAGTTCAGACTTTCCATTACAGCAGCAGTTATGGAGGTGAGAATGTCTAGAAACAGCCTCTCTTGGGCTTGCTCATACAGACATATTTACTTTCAAGCTGATGTATCTCAATATCTGTTCTGTGAATGCATATTTCCAGAAGTATACTCGTAGTCTCTTTAAGGTTAGCAACAAAACCTCACTCAGAAAGGTAGAGATGCAGAATAGACTTAGCAGCTGAGTTTTTACTGTAGTGCATGCAGCAGAAACTTACACATATGCAAAATTATAAAGCTAAGCAAATCTGCCTGGCAGAAGGGTAAGAAAGTGACAATCTGCCTGCTGTGCTGTCACGGAAAGCTGCCTTTTGATGGCAGTAGCTAAGGGTTATATGGATTATAGACAGGTTGATGTACACTTTTTCTCCTCTTTGCTGTGGAATGCTAAATATTCTTCTGATAGTTCAACTTTCATAGGAGTGATATGTGTTTTAGAATAATTTTGTCATGTAGACTTAATTTGCTTTCTTGCATATTTTAAGAACTGTGTGTTTATTCTCTTTGCCTCTATTGTTTTTTGCAGAGAATGTCTAGTGTTTTTTTTTTTTCCCCTTCAGAAATTTGACACAGTCGTGGCAGTATTGATTAGAGATAAAAAATAAAGCAGTGAAGTGTGTTCAAGAGAAAGTGACCCACTATCCATAATGTGAGGTTTGCATAATAGGAAGATTTTTGTCTTAAAACATGGATTGCCAGTCATGAATGAGCTAGATTCCATGCCATTTTACAAAGGGCACCAGTTCCCTGTGAGCCCACCTTATTAGTAGTAATCCTTTTTTGGCCTAGATGGGGTTTTGATTCCATTCTAAGTAAATATTCAGTTCAGGTATATATAGAGATGAACATCTCAAGCAATTAGTCACTTAGCCAGGTTACAAAGCCATGTGTGAATGCATATGAAGATGTACTCTGCAAGTAACCAAACCACTTGTCTAATTATATGACAATCACTGTGGCAAACCATAAACAATTGTTCCAGCCACTACATATGTTTTTTCTGTAAAAAGAAGCACAAAAGAAAATATATATTATGACACTGCCTTTCACAATATTATGTTATGCTGCATAAGCATTCATTTGATGGCTAAGTGATAACTTATATCTCTTCTCATCTTTGGTTGGTTTTAACCATTATTCATTAACATTAAGACTCACAGCATATTACCAATGTACAAAAAAGAAGCCAAAAACTAAAACAATTAGGACAGAGGAACGGTTATTTTCCAAAATAATAGGAAGTAATTTTCTTTTACTTTCATAATTCTGGAGTTTATTATAATCCTTTCTCTGCACTAGGTCTTCCCTAGAGTCCAGATTTGAAAAACACATCTTAAAATTTATCTGTTAAGGAACAAGCAGATGAGGTGCTACTTTTACCACAGCCTGTGATCCTGCTGATTATTTACATGCCTTAACTGGATTATTCAGAGAGAAAGAAGACCTTAAGATTTGCCTACAAAGGGCAAATATGGGAACCCTGAAAAAAATATCTTCATTCTCAGATGAGCACTCTTCATCTGATCTATAATTGGCACTTACTACAGGGTGAGAGGAGCTGCACCATAAGCCTTCCTGTCCTCTGACTGATAAGGACTGATAAGGCAAGCAGTTCACATGTAGAAGTCCATACTGCAGACATCTGCAGATGGTCAGACAAAGCTCCCTCTGAATTAACGATTCACAAGCATTATGGTAAGATTTTTGAGTCTGAAGTCACACACAATTGGATCACCTTGTCTGGATTACAAGAAAAGGTACAGCTGGGCTTTGGTGTTCTCTGCTATGTAACCCAGGGATTAAGGAAAGAGACTGAAGGCATTCTGCTGTTTTATCACTCTCATGCTCTTTTTTGACATTATTATGACAGTCTTGGTACAACTTAGTTCCTTACTGAAGCAACTACATGACAAATATTATTTAATGATCATTACATAAAACCTGAAAATATTATTGAACATTTCTATTATTATATTATATTTCTATTATATCATTTATATTATTATATTATATTTATACGCACTAAATGTGTGCAGTTAATTTGACTCATCACTGTGAAGATGTGGAGACAGTCATACATGTGATATCTGTCTTCTTCCCATTCTAATGAGTATACTTATGACTAAACCCATGTTGCAATGAAATTTACTGGTGAATTCAGTTACACCACAAGCAGTCACTAAATCCCAAATAAACTGTAGAATTTGACATAATAATTCCTGATGTGGAGGGAATTAGTTCTTACTTGTTTACAAGAAATCACTATTTTTCCTACTTATTATTTGGCTTATTATTTATCATACCACATGTTAGAAAGAACAAGGGAAAAGTTACATAGTTCTTTTCCTGTGTGTTGACAAGTGAAAAGTTTCAGAGGTTCTCTCCAGTCGTGGTTCACATTTAAGCATCTGCAGAATTTCTTTTCTGAGGATCAGAGACATGTCCTTGATAAACAGGAACAAATAAACAAACTGAGTCACATGTAATGGGAAAAAAGGGTTGTGATTCTCTGTTAAAACTGATTAAAGTTTGCAAACCCTAATTCTATATCCTTACCCTGCTTCCTGAAGGGCCATTTTTTTAATTGCAAGTTATCACATCAATTTTATAATTTTAAAAACTACTGCTGTTAAGGAGAGTGAAATGTTTAAATAATATGGGTAAGTCCTTTACTCCTGGGTAATGATTGAAACTCATTTCAGGGCGAACCCCTGTCTGCCCATGGGAAGTAGTGTATGGATTCTATATTTTGCCTTGCTTGTGCATGCGACTTTTGCTTCACCTGTTTAAGAGTCTTTATGTCAACCCCCGAGTTTCCTCCTTCACCTTTCTGATTCTCAGCCCCATCCTGCTGGGGGTGGAGAGGTGGTGGTGAGCAAGAGCTGTGGAGTGTTTAGCTGCCTCCCAGGGTCCAATCACAAGAGACAGACATGGCTATGGGCAAATCAAATGTGAGGATACAGCAAGATGTTGCTAGCCAAGAGAGGATGTGATGAAGACACAGGAGTGTGCCTGTGAAACATCATTAAATAGATTCTAGCAGTGCTTTGATGGAGATGCTTCTTCAGTACTGGCTTGCCAGAAACTCATAAAAAACTTACCAGAAAATTAACTCATGCCATCTGAGACCAAGAGTTTGCTTATAAGCATGCACTTGCTTCTGGAAGTGGGAACAACCTTACAATGATTTTTCCTTTTACTTTTTCATTTTGTAATGCATAATGGGCAAGGACAATTACGGCAAGCAGTAACTAAAGTAACTAAGGCCAGGAAAAATGCCAGTTAACATTAGCTGATTAAGGGGCAGCAATTCTGCAACATGACTACTTTGAGGTTTAAGGATTTGTTTTTGTTCTTTCTTGAAATTAAATCAGGAATGTTCTATCAGTTGTTTGTCCTGGTGGGATGAGTGCGTCACTTTAATAATTGGGTGGTGCAGGCATGTGGCAGACCCAGGCACAGCTTCCTGCTCTACCTGATTCTACCCTGATTTTCCATTCTGCATCAGGGATTTGAACATGCTTCTCCCACACACTCAGCATGAGAGTTAACCAGCGCCGGAGTATTTCCTTCGCATCTTCTCTCTTACGATAAAACTCAGTGCAAATATTTTGAGAGCTATGAGAAAGCTTTTATATAAGATTTTGTGCCTCTACAGCCTACAGTATAAATGGTGTTCTCACAATTATTGCAATTCAGCAAAATGCTAAGGATGGCAAAGGCATCTTATCATCCCTGGGGAAGAGGAGGTAATAGGGCAAGTCAGGAGGAGCCAGCAGTAGTGATGGATCTTTTCCCAGCAGCAGCACAGCCGTGTAAGCAGAACTACAAATCACCACGCCACCAAACTCATAAGAACTTCCAGGCTGATAAGGGAACTCCCTATTCTCTGATATATCACAAAATGACATTTCTGCCCACCAGCTAACAACTCCTTGGTGGGAATTTTCTATCTCATTGACCCTAAGTGTCTAAATAAGCCCCAGTGTCAGGTAGGTGTCAAAATGGTACAAGGAATTTTCAACAGCCTATGAAATCACTTAAATCACTTCAAGCTATTCAAGATCCTCCAAAAATGGAATTTTTCCAGCAGAACTGGAGAACACAGAGCATCCAGGCAGCATGGGTGATTCTGGACATCTCTTTTCTCTGACTTGGATGGAATTTCCTCACACTCATACAACTATATGTGTGTTTATACCTATTGCTTATACTCATTGTCCAATTGCACCAACATCAAAGTACACTTATTTTATCAGCACTGGTAGTTATTTCTTTGCCATTTATTTGCTGTCATTGAAATGGCTGTAGTGTGGTGTGTTGGTGCCTAGGGGCTTAGGTGAATTATAATCTGAAGATTTTATCTGAGTTTCTTGTATGTTGACAGTAAACATCATGAGAAATAAAGTCACAAGGTTACACTTCCTTCATGTTATTGTAGTTTGAAATGGGTTGTGAGTGTGGCCAGATGTCTGCAACTTTCTGTAAGACTGAACCACACCTGATGAAGGTTACAATCATGCTGTAGTGTTAGAAAGTTAACTGGAAATTAGGATGATCAGTATGAGTCATGCTGTCAGGGAAAACAGTTCTACACATTTATATGGTTCTGTTATTTAGTGCATCAGTTTCTCAAAAGACATTCCAAAATATTATACAACTGCAAAGATGACTAAGTGCATTTTGCATGCTGCTGAGTGCACTTTAGCTACTAGTGATGGCACTCATCATTGGGCAAGCACAGTACTTTTCCAAATTTGGCTATAAATCCATGGTGGCAAGAGAACAGAGGGGCTCTTCCCCTTTGATACAACATCAGGAAATACAGAGCAGAAACTGCCTTTCCCCCCCCTCTCCCCCAATAACTTCTTGTCCGTATTTTTGTTGCTGACCCTTTAAATCAAGCAAGAAACCTCACACCTGGGTGGCCATTTTACAAACAGCAGACACTTGCTCTATGTTTTTCCACTGGAAATCATCTGATCCCACTATTCTTTTACTTCTGTCCAGGGATGTGGCCTGCGTACTTGCTACCTTCTTGTACAGATGGAAGGCAAAATTAATAGCATGTGTTTTTCTCAAGGCAAGAAAGCAAGCAGGAAAAGGAGGAAAACCTAATCTTGCTTAATTTGCAGCTGGATTCCATCCTGTAGTTTAAAGTCTGGATCTTGTGGTCTTCAGAGAAGTTACAATGATGTATGTCACTGATGTATGACAATTCAGATCACCATAATTATTACTATTCCTGCTAACTTGCTTGAACTTTCCACATTTACTGGATATTTAAACTTTTTCCTGCTTTTACTTTGTAGCAAGGTCTAGAGCTTGCTAAACCTAGGTGCCTGTGCAGAGCTATAATGGATTTGGGGATAGGTTGTGGATGCCTTACCCTAGATTTTGTAGTTATTACCCCAGTTTCTTTTGGAGCATGTTATAGAGGAGCAAAACAGGGTGAACCACAATAAAAGTAGTGTTGGCAGCAGATTTTGTCATCTCCACCTTTAACACATTTTAGCTCCTTGGAAATTTGTAAGGCAGGAACATTAGTTTCAAATAAGCCTTCGGAACTTTGGNCTGTTAGATTCTACTTGGACTCAGTGAACTGCAGAGATTAGTCAGAGTTACCATCTGTCTGAAGAATCGGCAGCCAGGTGGAATGATCTTTCCCAATGAAAGTTCCCACAGGTGAACTTTGGGATTCATGCCGCACTGGCAGTCCATAACACACTGTAAAGCCTTGCTACCTGCAACAATCACACTCACCCTCTCTTCCAAATGTGCCGTTCTGTGTCAGGAATTGCTATGCCAGGTGTAACCAGTGAGTCGGTGTCAGCCAGGTGTGCACCCCTCATGGAACACAAGGGTTTGGGTCGGAAGGGGCCTACAAAGATCCATCTAATCCAACCCTCATTTGCACCCTCACTGTTATACTTCTAATACATAGCTCTGCTTTTCTCTGTTGAAACTGTGATACAAAGCATATTAATCATCTCACACATAGAACCAGCGGAGGAAAAACATTTTCCGTGGAAAGCAGTAACTGGATATCTTAATAGTCTTGGGTTTTACAAGCTATCCAAGCACAGAACTAACAGTAGATAGCTGTTAGTAGAGAGTAGAGAGCTTCACAGTCTTTTTAGTAAGAAATCAGCTTTCATAGCTAAAACAAGCCTCTAATGACTCTTTCTTCACTCTTTACAAACTTGCAAGTGTACATGTGATTAACAAAATATCTTTGGAGTAAACCTGCCTGACTTTTATGATAAGAACTTATATAGGTGATATGTTCTGCTTTTGAACCAGGCTGATTAACACTCTACAGCAAGTAGACAAGTAGAGAAAATATAGTAACACAACATTAATGATTCAGTATGAAAAATCTCAATTGTTGCCCAAGATATACGACTTGAATGGTCAACAGCAAAGGGGTGTTTGGAGTACCTCATAAAACCATGCTGCAGAGTTTGACATTTTAGTGCTTTCAGAAATGATATCTAGGATTGGGTAGTAAACTACTGCCAAACAACTGTTTTCTCCTTCATCACATAGAAATAAATCTTACTGTCTATGCAGCACAGGGAGCTGCACCTGTAGAGACTGCTTACTCAAGGAAATACTGATGTCTCCCACATAAAGTTAAAAGATTGCTGGGCCTGGGGGCAGTCACCTTAGAAGCTTAATTCTGCAATCCCTTTGAGTGACCAGCTCTGCAATGAATAAAGTCTATGTACAGCTCATACATAAAAATTCAAGTTGAAATGTTTGATGTGGGAGGTTGTAAGGGATAATGACATTTCTCACTTTTCAGTTTAAAAAAGCCATAAGTTTTGCTCACTGAAGTGAGTAGATAGCTCAGTTTTGGACAGAATACCAAGTATTTGGTTGCTTAGAGTTCTTTTATCTGCATCAACCTAGAATAGATCTTGCTCTGAAGAATAAAAATAATAAATCCACCTTCATTTAAAAATATCAGAGTATAGGTGGGGTCTGAATCCAATACCAACACTATTTTACAGAAGGTATTGAAATTTCAAAGAACACACTGATTTTAAAAAGTAAGCATATGGTGGTTATGTTCATATCAGTCTTAAAATACTGATGTAAGGTTATCCTGAGGGAAAGGTGTGCAGGAGCAAAATGCTGAAAAGGAGACTTACAGTATTCCTTCCCTGTGGTAAAGAAATCTAAACTAAGATGAGCCTGCCCATGTAAAAAAGGAAAAAACAACAAACCTAACCAAACCAAACAAAAAAACCCTCTTGGTGGCAGAAGTTCTGGATAGAGATGACTTCAGACAAGAGTATGGCCCAAACTCACGTGCTGCAGAGGCAAGACAGCACTGTCCTCTGGAAAACATGGTACAATGAATGAGGATTCAGAAGGAAATCTCCTTTTCCTTTTCCTTTGTACCAGGCCAGGATCTCAGCCAATTAAAGACATGATACATAATGAAAGAATGTTGNGAAGTGGTCTTTTTATTATTATCTTTTTTCCCTGAACTGTGATAGAATCTCATAAAATTAGGCTGGAATATCGATTAATGACCCATTAAGACAATGTCTTTTCAGGAAAAAGAAGGCACTGGCCACATTCTAACCTGCCAATGTAAGTGGAATACTTGCTCAAGGCAGCTTGCATATACCATACTTCATTCCCTCTCTGAAGATTTACTCCAAATGGGTCAGTAGAATCTGTTAGATTCTACTTGGACTCAGTGAACTGCAGAGATTAGTCAGAGTTACCATCTGTCTGAAGAATCGGCAGCCAGGTGGAATGATCTTTCCCAATGAAAGTTCCCACAAGTGAACTTTGGGATTCATGCCACACTGGCAGTCCATAACACACTGTAAAGCCTTGCTACCTGCAACAATCACACTCACCCTCTCTTCCAAATGTGCCGTTCTGTGTCAGGAATTGCTATGTCAGGTGTAACCAGTGAGTCGGTGTCAGTCAGGTGTGCACCCCTCATGGAACACATGGGTCGGAAGAGGCCTACAAAGATCCATCTAATCCAACCCTCATTTGCACCCTCACTGTTATACTTCTAATACATAGCTCTGCTTTTCTCTGTTGAAACTGTGATACAAAGCATATTAATCATCTCACACATAGAACCAGCGGAGGAAAAACATTTTCCGTGGAAAGCAGTAACTGGATATCTTAATAGTCTGGGGTTTTAGAAGCCATCCAAGCACAGAACTAACAGTAGATAGCTGTTAGTAGATAGCTGTTAGTAGAGAGTAGATAGCTTCACAGTCTTTTTAGTAAGAAATCAGCTTTCATAGCTAAAACAAGCCTCTAATGACTCTTTCTTCACTCTTTACAAACTTGCAAGTGTACATGTGATTAACAAGATATCTTTGGAATAAACCTGCCTGACTTTTATGATAAGAACTTATATAGGTGACATGTTCTGCTTTTGAACCAGGCTGATTAACACTCTACAGCAAGTAGACAAGTAGAGAAAATATAGTAACACAACATTAATGATTCAGTATGAAAAATCTCAATTGTTGCCCAAGATATACGACTTGAATGGTCAACAGCAAAGGGGTGTTTGGAGTACCTCATAAAACCATGCTGCAGAGTTTGACATTTTAGTGCTTTCAGAATTGATATCTAGGATTGGGTAGTAAACTACTGCCAAACAACTGTTTTCTCCTTCATCACATAGAAATAAATCTTACTGTCTATGCAGCACAGGGAGCTGCACCTGTAGAGACTGCTTACTCAAGGAAATACTGATGTCTTCCACATAAAGTTAAAAGATTGCTGGGCCTGGGGGCAGTCACCTTAGAAGCTTAATTCTGCAATCCCTTTGAGTGACCAGCTCTGCAATGAATAAAGTCTATGTACAGCTCATACATAAAAATTCAAGTTGAAATGTTTGATGTGGGAGGTTGTAAGGGATAATGACATTTCTCACTTTTCAGTTTAAAAAAGCCATAAGTTTTGCTCACTGAAGTGAGTAGATAGCTCAGTTTTGGACAGAATACCAAGTATTTGGCTGCTTAGAGTTCTTTTATCTGCATCAACCTAGAATAGATCTTGCTCTGAAGAATAAAAATAATAAATCCACCTTCATTTAAAAATATCAGAGTATAGGTGAGGTCTGAATCCAATACCAACACTATTTTACAGAAGGTATTGAAATTTCAAAGAACACACTGATTTTAAAAAGTAAGCATATGGTGGTTATGTTCATATCAGTCTTAAAATACTGATGTAAGGTTATCCTGAGGGAAAGGTGTGCAGGAGCAAAATGCTGAAAAGGAGACTTACAGTATTCCTTCCCTGTGGTAAAGAAATCTAAACTAAGATGAGCCTGCCCTTGTAAAAAAGGAAAAAACAACAAACCTAACCAAACCAAACAAAAAAACCCTCTTGGTGGCAGAAGTTCTGGATAGAGATGACTTCAGACAAGAGTATGGCCCAAACTCACGTGCTGCAGAGGCAAGACAGCACTGTCCTCTGGAAAACATGGTACAATGAATGAGGATTCAGAAGGAAATCTCCTTTTCCTTTTCCTTTGTACCAGGCCAGGATCTCAGCCAATTAAAGACATGATACATAATGAAAGAAAGTTGCTCTCGATAGTGCATAAAAAGGAGCTTTATTACTGCCTTTTATTTTTGGACTTAAAATTTTGTAATATAGTGTTTTTTCTAAGATCAGCATGTTAACTTCAGTAGAAACAATAGCAAGAAGAGGAACAATAAATCGGTTTGAACATTCATTAACCCAGGCTACAAAAAGAATAAAAAACCTTAAACAGTGACAATTATCTATTAAAACACATTCTCTATGTTCCGTTCTCTTAAAAAACTTGCAAGAAAGCCCCAAAAATTGTGTGACGTGCTGGCATGTCTGTTTCTGTAAATGCTGTTTTCTTTTCTCAACCCCAACTTTGCCAATGGGAAATGACAATTCCCCAAGGGAAAGTTAGCGTGCACTGGGACGTGCCAGAAGATGGGTGAGTAAAACCTCTGCGCTGTCCACTACGTCTGTGTGTAAGTCATTGCTTTTCTGGAGCTCCAGACAGTTTGCACAACCTCCTCTTTGGTGGTTTTATTTTCTTAATAAAAACTTACTTGGAACAAGCACAACATTTTAATTGGGGACTGGATCACATTAGAAACAGAATGCAGAGATGGGAGGGTAGCAGTCAACCTTGCCCTCTGAGCATCTTCTTTCGTGTCTGTCTGCCTTCCCTTCATCATGGCTACTTCAGCTACCTAAATTACTGTACAACCAGAAAGTCATTCTATTACTTTAGTATTTATAAAAAGTGTCTCGGTGAGAGGCAGCATCCTTATGCCTAGAGATAGCTGTTAAACTTTTCACATGCTCTTTGGGCCACATTTTGGGCAAAGCTTTTCCAATGACAAGTGTACAGTGATTTATAACAAAGCTCTCAATCCAGTCAAACCAAATAAAAATTGAGCAATTACATGAAAAAAATCTCTGCAAAGCTTTGTATTTTCCTTTTTTATCTCTCAGAAATGATGGTTATTAAGTGCTTAAACAGTATCCACCAGTTTTATCTAACTCCTAGATAAACAAAGTGGCATCAGTGGATGAAGGTCAGTACCTGTAATGCTGCCTGGAAATACCTCTCCAAAGCAGCAAATATTGTGCAACACAGAAAATGTGATCATCATTCATTCTAGAGACTGCTGTGAGTAGAGACCTATAGTAGATCAGGAAAAGAAATGCTGGCTGCTTTAACAAGGCTAAATCCTGATTGTGCCAATAGGCAGTGCTGAGACAGGTCTTAGTGCCTTAGCTCAAGCTTGTGGAATGGCCTCTTGCAAAATTTTGGCTCCCCAAGGTGTTCATACCTCTGCTCTTAGTGCAAGCAGTCTTCTTTGACCCAGCTGTTAATATTAAAATCACACTAAAAATATATATATATATAAACCCATATTTTAAACCCCCACAATTTTCTCCTGGGAGGAGAAAGGACTTAACATGACAGATACAAGTCACCTTGCTTATATAACTGTTAGAAGGTGGTCTGAAATGAGTGTGATGGATATCACATAGAAATAGAATATGAAGTTTGAAAACTTTCAAAACATATTTAAACTTTTTTTTGACCTACATTTTGTATTACATATTATTTTTGATCTACTGATAGAGGCAGGATTATCAACACCATGATATTTGGACACCTCCCAGGAATGGAAGAGTGGAGAGAATCCTGTTGCAACCTGTTAACAGGAATACTTTATTCCTGACTGACAGATGGAGAACCAGAAAGATGGAGAGGTTATCTGACCCTCACAAGTACATCTGTGGCAGGCTTGGGAGGAAGCTCAGTGCTTGATTTCTTGCCTAGTGGGAAACATAACAGCTTAACCATAGCCTCCATACCATCCATTCTTGCTCTCTTGTTGAGTCTCTGTATTCCTCTTTCCATCACTCAGTATGTTCTCATTTAACTGACTGTACCATTTCTTTCTCTGCTTCCAAGCACTCTCCCAAATATCATAACAGCTGTTCTTCACTAAAGCCCATTTCACATAAGTTTTTTCCTTACTAAGCTGTTCTTCTTTATGTGAGAGGAGGAGCAGACCACCAAAGGGTGTTCACACCAACCACAATCCCTGCAAGACTCTTTTCTAATAAACCCCTGTTGTTCAGATTTTCCAAAAGTCTAAATTACTGTTAGTGGACGACTTTATAATGTTTTACCCCTTCATTTTCTACTGTTGCCACTCAACAAATTGCTAGTAGAAACTAGTAGAGCACTGCCACTCAATATCAGCACTCTCTTGAATTGATTATTGAATCAAAATAGAAGTTTGAAAAATGGTATACATTTGATCTGCATCATACAGAAGTTAGAAATTGATGTAACTTTGATTAGCGTTTTTTCTAAAGAGCTGCACAGGAAAGAGAAAAGAATAAAGGTGAAGGAGATTCCCAGTAAATATGACTGTTCTTAAACATCATCTACTGGGGAAGATGCTCCAAGCCTCCATGAGAAAAGTTTCCTCAGATGCAGAACTGGGCTGATGCAGAAGTACCGACTCTGAGGTTCCACTGTGTCTGATGTGAGCTGTTTCCAAACAGGACACAAGCCATAGGAAACACCTAACAAGCTGTTGGCTGCCTTAAGAAAGTGCATGATCTTGACTGCTTTTTGTTTGAGGATTTTGCATCTAATTTGAACAGAAGTGATGATTTTGTGGAATTCATCACTTGTGTTGGCTTTGTTTTCTTTTTATTTTTTTGTTTATTAAAGCTTTTCAAGTAGATTTGCTTGAGTGGACGGATATAAAATTGCAGTCTTCAACATTGACATTTGAAGTTTTATCTGGCTTAAATGGAACTAGCTACATAAATCACAGGCATTCCTTTCTGTTCCCACACTGTTTTAGTACTACTGTTATAAACAAAACAAAAAACAAAAAACCCCCCAAAAAACTCAAACCAAACCAAACCAAAAATTTCTGTAATCAGACCTAAGAAAATCTCTGTTATTTAAATAAATGAGAAAAGGTTTTATTTTTCGGTGAAAAAATGGACTTAATTTTTTCACTTCTTTCTCATCTCAACATTTTTTCACCACACAGATTAGAAATTAGAAAGATGGATTGGTTTTGAAAGACGTATTAACCGAGTAAATACATAATTCATAGCTCTAATTTTGTGGCTATTTTAGTGCAGGGAATGACCTTGATTATCTCTTAAACTACCTAGCAGCCTTCCTTCTCTCTAAGATGATGAATCTGTAGTTTCCACTTATTGATACGCCAGAGTATAAACTCACCACTGACTTGGTGTGAAGACACTTAGAAAAAACATCTGACCTCTCTAATGCTTGAAAGGAACAGAAGACGTAAAAATACAGGTGGAGGGACTGGATTTTTCCATACAGTTATACAGGTCATACAGCTAGTTTTATTGTGAAGGCACATCCTGGAGCCATATTGTTGTATGGGGCTCTTGGTCTGTGTTTTTAATCAATTTACATTTACTTTTCATTGGTGCAGTGGAAAGAAAGCATGGAGGGAGTGCACCCTAATGGCTCAGCAATCAGAAAACAAATAAAAGAGCTTAAAGTTCTCTTGAAGCCATTCCCTAGATTTCCCTGACTCATGCTTTTTTAACACTTGGGAGTGACTGTAATGTCAGCTCATCAAACTGTTTTGCTCCTAACACTGCCTAAGTCAGAATTTCAGGAGACTGTAATGAAATGAACTACATCCAAAAAATCCAGACAGTTGTGCAACTGCAAACCAGTGACCTGTTTGAATCTGTCTTATCTTAAATATATCATGGAATGTTGACTCTCTGAGGTATTCTCCATCCTTTAATAATTTCATTGACAGTCATTCCTCTGCCCGTTTATGAGCACAAGAAAAAATAGGCATTAGTGAATCACTGGCACATGATTTTTACATGGGAAAAAAACAAGTTGTTGCCCAGTGCATTCTTTTTTTCCCATAAAGAAAAAAACATTGGGAAATGTGAACATGTGGGTGCTGCCCACAAAAATGCAGTGTATTAGTCCTCATTCTTCACTGTGCTCTTTCTGAACACTTGAGAAGGTAATAAAAATCCCTACCACTTAAATTTTGCAGTGTATCACATTATACATTTTAGTAATAAAATCTAAGTACACTTAAATATACATACATCTCTTTAACTAATACATTTTATTGTTGCACTTAGCTTTGCAGCTGTTAACTGCTTTGAGCAGAAGCTTTTCATGTTATTGCTGGCATCTGAGGTTTTTTCCCATCAAATACTACTTCTCTAAGCCACTTTATTTACATCAAAGGCAGGTGAATTATTTAAGGATTAAAATGAAGCATCCCTTAGCAGCAGTTGTTAATTTATTTCAGATTAGTGCTTTGGCACAACTTAAACATAGCTGCTGTATTATAACTTGACAGTGAATGCTAGCCAGTAATACACCATTGACCTGCAAACCTACAGTGGTCAAAACCAGATTCTCCATGCAGTTGAAAAGCCTCACATGACACCTTGCTCTTCCCTGAAAAGAGAAGAACAGGAAGGAAAATACACAATTTTTGGTGGAATATAATCACAAGTCAGTGATTCATTAAATCCTATATTATCTCATGCTCATAAATGGAGAAATGATTCTCGGTGAAATGGTATCTTCATAAATTTCCTTTTTGAGTGATAATTGAAGTCAATATTAAGGCCAACAAGTTCCCCTCTGTCAAAATTTCCAAGGAACAGTTCTTTCCAGTGTGAAAAATTGCAATATGAACAGTTGAAACAGAACTCCATTTTTTAAGTGGCAATATCATAGGCTGGGCATCTTCTGCATTTTTCAATCTCAACCTGCACTAGTATGTAGTTTTAATGTTTTTCCTTTAAAAGTATTGGGAAAAAAAAAAAAAGTGACATTTCAGCTGCATGTAGAATTTCAGATTTTTTTGGGAAATCTTTTCCCTTGAATATTTTGACTGCTCCATGTGGAAATAGTGGCCATGACACAATTAAACCAGCCTCACAAAAGGTGCTGACATCTAAATCCATGCTGGTAGCAGGGTCACAATCTGCACACTGCTGTAGCTGAAGCCAGCTGTGTGTTCAGTTTAGATTGTTTTGTGGTGAAATTCATTCCATGGCTTTAACCAGTACAAAAACTTCACGTCACCTAAATCTCATTGCATTTTCAATGACTTATGCATGGCGTGCAGGCAGCCTAAGCCTCTGCTGAGGGCTCTCTGAAGTATTTATTGTGGGTATTATTAGAGCTGCCTCCTGCGTCAGAGGAGTGCAAGGTGGTGTTTTTGAGGCACTTGTTGCAACCCTGTTGGAAGCCTGAGCTCACAAGAGTAAAATGTGCTAGCTAGCTTTGTAGTATGATTTATCAGGTAAGGCTGTGCAGAACCCATCAAGCGCAATTTGCATAGGCTTTGGAAAATGGACCTGGCACGCTTATTTTGGGACACCCCCTCCACTATCTGTGCGTTGGGTTTCGGTATTGTGCGAACCTGAAAACTCAAAGTGAAACGGGCCCTAGCCACGCGCACGTCATTGCCGTGTTGGGAGCAGTGACTCTGCTGCTGCCAGCACAAACCAAAGCATCTCCAATCCCAGCCATCCCCAGAATGCTTCTGCAGGATCCATTCCCACTCTTTGCCAAGGGAAGCTTTGGCCAGGGACTGTGCTCTGATTCCCAGCGTCCCACGGCACTGTGTACTCACACACACAGCCCATGTGTTCTGCAGCATTCTTGCCTGTGTCTGCCTGACTTGTTTTAAAATGTGTGAGGGAAGACAATGGATGGATTGGGTAAAAAAAGTTTGCTAGGGTCCTTTTCCTGAGTAATTACACCTATCAAAGATTTCTGGCTCAGGGATATAACCAAGCACTGAATTTACCAGCTCTGTGATCCGAAGAATTTTTACAATTGAGCCACTTTTCATTTTTTGGAAGACTCATTTTCTGTTCATATCAAAGAGCCTGAATGCTTCAAACTAAACTTTAGCTAATCTACAACTTCATCAAATTTAAAAAACAATGAGATGCCTTTACACTTTAGCTAGTATTGAATTGGGAGCTCCAATTCAATATTTATTTATTTGCTAGAGCTATAAATATGTGTATAAGATAGACACAGGCATTGAGGAAGGTAGTTCTCTTCATAAAAATCCAGTGAATATCAAGTGAATAAGAGAAAAACTCATTTAAATGAAGTTAGGCTTACTACATTTGGTTTGAAATGTTCCAAATATTCTAGAAAAACAACAGAGTAACTATTCTGTTTTGCAGTTTTGTAAGAAATAAATGAGAACTGCTAACAAATGAAAGCAAATGAATAAAAAAAATCAAATATTTGTTATATAAATCCACACAATTCTGATGTTTTCACACAGTAGTAATTTATTACTCTAAGTAGAGATTCCAAGTTTACAGATGATACAGATAATTATTAAAATGCCTCTACTGCTGCTTCAGATTTTCCTTACTCAACAATTGTCATCACTTTTTTTTTTTTTTTTTTTTTTTTTTTTTTTTTTCCCCTTAAAAAAAAAAA